>JAODAL010012365.1:0-65000 GCA_025379985.1 Phyllomedusa bahiana
TTATTGTTACCAACTATCCCTAAATAAAATATACAAAAACCATGATAATGTCATACATTGACCATATAGTGGTAGTTATCAGTGTACACAGGCTCTGCAGGCATATATTACCCCCATACAGTGACTATATAATGGTAGACATCCATGTACACAGGCTCTGTATTTTACCGCCATATAGTGAATGTATAGATACCAGTTGTACGCAGACTCTGCAGACTGTATATTACCACTATATAGTGCCCTTATACTTTTAGATAAGTGTAAACAGGCTTTGAAAATACCACTGTATACAGGCTCTGTAGACAATTAAGTGATTACAGTGCAGTTATATCCAAGGACTCACAGGTGACATTTTCTGTGACAAGTCGTTCACTTTCCCTTTTTTACTGCATCCAGTCCAAACCACCATGATGACTTCTTCCGGCCACCACTTGTCCCTCCACAATTTGCACACAAATATCTTAGAATCCTCCATTTTCCAGCATCTCCCTCACTGTCTCCAACCTCTGTACAAACTTTCCAGGGGTGAGAAAGTGTGTACAGGCCATAGCTTAGAGGCATAAACTTCTAGAGGGGGAATCAATAGAAGAGTAACCACCTGGAGATCGTACCCCTCAGAATCATATTACCAGGTAGGTAGTTAATGGTTTCAGGTTGATAGGCAAGGTCTCAGGTGAGTAAATAGGCTCCCAGATAGGTAGGTAAGACCCAGGTAGGTTGATAGGTCTCAGGTAGGTAGGAAGAGAGGTAGGCAGGCCCAAGGCAGGTAAGCCCCAGTTAGGCCCTAGGTAGGTAGGTAGGTCCCAGTTAGGTAGGTGGTAGGAAGGCCCCAGTTAGTTAAGTAGATAGGCCTAAGAACACACAAAGAGTTAAATAGACAGCACAATGCCTGTGACCTGCCTCTGAATACTCAGGACAGAGGGCCTAGACGTTCTGATGCAGGACACGCCAGCTGGGCCCACTGTGACAGTGGACCCAATAGCAGCCGCTACAGCTGCTATGGCGTTAGTTCCTCCACTGCTTGGGATTGTGAAATTCCTCTGTTATTCCTCCTGAAAATATATAACTATATTGCTAACTAAGTTCTAGCATTCCTTTTGACATCAGGCAGTGTCCGTACATACTAAGGCTAAATTTATAGACGTAGAAATCATGTAGAGCATTGACCTAAACTCTTGCTATTTTACGGACTTAGAACGCATCATATGATACATAAAAAATGCTCCCTGTGCACTAATTCAAACCAGTAGGACAAGTTACATGCATTTTTCCATGTGCATTTTTTATGCGGAAAATGGAACCTCAAATGCCCGTGAAACAACACCATATGAAACCAGCCCAACACTGTCGGCATATATTGGACACTTAACAATAACTCTTCCCTCTAAACATCTCTGCCTTACTCTCCAGAAACCTCCCATCACACAATCTCTGTTCCTCACAGGACCTTCTTCTTTACTCTTTCTGTGTCAGCCTCTCACAACCATCTCCAAAACTTCTCCTATGTTTCCCCATACTCTGGAACTCACTGTCTCAACACATCACACTCTCCTGCACCTTCACTAGCTACAAAAACAACTTGAAAATCAATTTCTTCAGAATTGCCTATAACCCACAAAAAAAACACCCTGCTGCCGTAACACCATACAAACATGTCGGTCCCTTCAGTCTCTTTCCTCCTCCGTTGCAGACTGTAAGCCTTCGTAGGCAGGGTCTTCTCTCCTTCTGTACCAGTTATTGTCATTTATCGTCGTCATTGTACTTGTTACATAGTTACATAGTACGGTTGAAAAAAGACATATGTCCATCAAGTTCAACCAAGGGTGGGGAAAGGTGGGTGAAGGGAGGGAGATAGTTTCCCCTACTGATGAATTCTTTGAAACCCATAAGGTAAGAACCAATCTGCGCTAAGGAAGATTTCATTTCTGATCCCAGAGTTGCCATCAGACTGGATCTAGAATTTTATATGGCTACATACGTCTTAATATACGCATATAATTGTTTAACATATTTTTCGTATCTAACCCCCCCTCAAATATACAGCACCCTAGACACTCTAAAATAAATAATAATTCACAGAAAAAAGGGAAATTTAATTAAAAACACAAGAGAAGACAATAAAAGCCCCAGTGCTACTTGGGAGAAGTGGTACAGGTGCAGTTTACTGATAAACAATCACTTACACACCTACTATCCATGAAGAGGGCAACTACTTAGTTCATAACTGCACATTGGTTAAGAGCCAGTTCACACTAGTATGCAGAAAAGCCATAGCACCATACAGAGGAGATTGCCCGCCTCAAGGTTAGGTGTGTGAGCAATTGTTCATCAGTATTCTGCACCTGTGCAACTTCTCCCATGTAGCACTGGGACTTTTATTGCTTCTTACTGGGAGTGGATTTTTTGTCCTGCCTTTGCTGTGATTATGGCCATGTTTCCATAGATTGGGCTCCCAGTTATTTACACCACTGATTCATATGCTTGCAGGAGCATTATCCGATGAACAGCATAGTACAGGAAAGTTGCCCCAGCACTGTAATTTCGGAGAAATGCAAGCATTTACCGAAAAGAGCCATGTCAGCAAGTCTGCCAAAAAGAACATTTCCTATGTGTTTTAATTGCCAGTAAATATATTCTCCAAGTTTAGGACCATAACTCATATCATCAAGGTGCCACAATTGCACATTATGAAAATTATATTAATTTATTTAAAGATTTTGAGGAAATCATTAATTGTATCAGTATATGGTTTACTACCTGCTAGGAATAAAGCCAAAATAGATTTTGTTTCTTAAATACACTGGATAAACATACGGCTATTTCCTGTCATTGTGAACTGTGTTGGCATCATGCTTCAAACACAAAGTTCATATCTCGTTGGATATTTTGAGAAGCGATTTCATGCTAAGTGGCTGGTTTGACAGCTCTGAGAGCAGTGACACTATTTTTCTAGGAATATACACCCATATGTGCCTCACCAGAATTTATAGATGTAGTGAGGCTCAGATCTCCGATATAAAAGTCCTTAATTGTTAAAATTAATCTTATAACTGGATTATAGATGGGAATAAAATGTGTTGCAGTTTGTGCTTGGTTCAAGGACACCAAGTGTAACCAAGGTAAGGTTAGCAAAGTAATCTACTTAATGGAAGTGTAGCAGATCAAACAATATTAAACAAGATTAACTAAACCTTATCAATGGAAATAATTGGATGAAATCAGAGCAGTCATAATCATAGAGCATAAATAAACTGAAGTACAATGTCCAATATTTAATAATACCATTGATATTTTGAATTAGCTTTCTGTTGTTTTTTATCCAAAAATACAATAGTTGAGAATAATTAATGCAGGCAAGTCATCTAAGCAGTTCACCATCGTCTATAAGCCGCCCTAGTCTAGGAAAAAACACAATTTTCTTAACCATAGTGCTGCGGCATCTTAATGGTTAAAGTGCTGGGATCTGAGTCATTTAGTGGCACATCACAGCTGTAATTAACAGTAGTTAGGGCTGTTGGCGACAGATGTAAAACTGAATGGAGTAAAAAAAATTGTAGTTGCACCTTGGACCAAATGCATCAGAGGTTCCATTCAGCACATCCATCACAGATTCCATCATAAATATGGGAAAAATAGTACAGCATGCTGCCCTATTTTTTTTCGTCAAAGCGACAGACACTGCAACAGAAACCCAACTGATGTCCATTGTAAACAGGTCAGTTCTCATAACTGCAAAAGAGGTTGCAATAGGGAATATACGACACAAGTGTAAACTAGACCTCACCTGCTGGGCACGTATGTCATTTTGTGTTAAGGGGTTAAGTTTGTGGGCGACATGTATGATCGGGAGTTGCGCCTGTTTTCTGGCGAAAATTGCGCCTCACCGATCCGAATCCCCCGTCGGACGCAGTGATGCGATGTTAGGCGTAACCTTCGCCACTTTCGGCTGCGCCTAACATGAAGGCGTTCTGGGGCGGGACGCGGCACTTTCGAATACTCCGAGGCATGCATGAATGCTGGTTGGCAAAGTGAGGCGCATTGCAGCGCTCGCCAGTTCCGACAGGCAGAACTAGTTGAATGTGGTCTGAGTCGGAGGAGGCGAAGTGAAGCGAGAACGTAATGGAATGGGGCAAAATGTGCTCTTTGTCGACTGTTACAACAGTACACTAATAAAAAAGAGTTGTCTCTAAAATTATTTCATTAATAAAAATAAATATCAAAGTTGTCTAAAAACAATTAAATGTATTGAAAAAGTTGATAATTTAAAATTAGAGGAAAAATATATAAGATCGCAAAAGAAATACATCTCAGCTCTCAGCAACGTGAGGCATGGAGTATGTTTCAAAAAAATAATTTTTATTATGTGTCAAACATTATCTGAAAAAGAGCTAAAACCTTCAAAAAACATACTTCAATCAAACCACTAAGAACGCGTTTGTCACCGTGACGGGCGCTAAATCAGGAATTGGGATATTGTAAATTGCCAGGAAATACAGTAATTCAAATTCTGTAAGCGCTTCTCATCGGTCGGCATAAACCAGCCAATCAGAATAGGAGTGACAGTGACCCATTATAAACTATGGAGTAGTATTGACCAATCAAATGAAAAGGCGGGACAGTTCAAAATACAATAAAAAATGCAGAAAAGAGCTGATTGGTTGAGCTAGCGGGGGCTTGTCTATCCCGGCCAATCAGAGTGCGAGCTACTTTGTCCCATTGTAGTCTATGTAGAGATCGGGGCAATGAAATCTCAGTGCCGTGTGGCATGGAGTATTAGTAAATAAATCGTTTTTATTAAGTGTAAAACACTCTCTGTAAAAGAGCTAAAACCTTCAAAAAACATACATAAATCAAATCACTAACAACGCATTTGTCGCCGTCACCGGCGCAACATCAGGAATTAGGATATTGAAAATTGTTGGGAAATACAGTAATTCAAATTCTGTAAGCTCTTTTCATTGGTCGGCATAAACCAACCAATCAGAATAGGAGCGACAGTGAACCACTATAACCTATGGAGTAGTGTTGACAAATCAAATGAAAAGGCGGACAGTTCAAAATACTGTAAAAAATGCAGAAAAGAGCTGATTGTTTGAGACCGGGCGGCAGATATGAGTGCGTCTATTTTGAGAGTAGCCAGAAGGGCGCAATAGAAAGGCGCCCTAAAAGTTATTACTCTCTATGGGAAATATTCTAGTACTGTAATTGGTTGGGGGGAAGAGGGGCTCGTCCTGCTTAGCCAATCAGCGGGGGAGCTACTTATCTCATAGAGTTCTATGGGGAAAAGAAATGCAGAGTGAGCTTTGTTTGCGATTGGCTAAGTTAAAAGAGGCGCGATTATTTGGGCCAATTGGAGAGCGAGCGACGCTCTTATGGGTTTTCTAATGCAATCTATAATAAAACTGTACATGGCAGAAATCAAATGATAAGACTCACGAAGTTGTGCAGATGTGTATATAAAATGAACAATAATATGGGTGTAACGGAAATAAACTAATAAATATTATATCAATAAATTGCTTTTTATTTCTTTAATTTCGTTAGCCCCATGTTATTGATCATTGGCTAAGGAAAATAAACAAATATGAACTCATTGAATTAATATTTATTAGTTTATTTTCGTTACACCCATATTATTGTTCATTTTATATACACATCGGCACAACTTTATGAGTCTTGTCATTTTATTTCTGCAATGTACAGCTTTATTATAGATTGAATTAGAAAACCCATAAGAGCATCACTCGATCTCCCATTGGCCCAAATAATCACGCTTATTTTAACTTAGCCAATCACAAACAGAGCTCGCTCTGTATTTCTTTTCCCTATAGAACTCTATGAGATAAGTAGCTCACCCGCTGATTGGCTAAGCAGGACGAGCCCCTCTTCCCCCCAACCAATCACACCAATCACAGTACTAGAATATTTCCCATAGACAGTAATAACTTTTAGGGCGCCCTTTTATCACACCCTTCTTGCTTCTTGCGCCGACATACATGAGACGCAGCTTTCACGTTTGATCTGGCGAAAACGGGCGCTCCGACGCGCCGATCTTCATACATTTCACCCCGTGTGTTTAAATGTCCTAGCCTCCAAAGCAAAGTCTATAAGCTTGAAGTCTAGCTGCTTAATATGTGCCATTTGAAATACAGGTGTCTTCTTATGTAGCAGATAGGTCTTTGGACCCCCATTTAATTTCTTTGTGGCACAATCTCATTAATGGAAACCTGGGTTTGCTGTTAGTCAGATGGCTTTTCACATTTGTCTTTGTAGACAAATGTTTATGGATTTCAACTTGTTACCAGTGTTTAAGTCCATTGTATGCAAACAGAAAAGAACAACAGCACACCAGCTTTCATTTGAAGTGAATATAGGGCAATATGTAAGATTTTTGGCGCCCAGGCGCTATTTTTTTTGTGTTCATTAGAATGTAGAATGCGCCTGAATCTATGAACCTGTTCTACTGCGGCTCATGGATTTAGCTCTTTCTAGCTACTAAGCAATAATTCTGGCTCACGTAAACCACTTTTAAATTGGTCTACCTGTTTCAGCAGTAATACACCTGGATTTACGATTGATAGTCATACATGTGTAGCTTCATATGGTTGTAGCGTGATACGCCTCCAGCACCCCTCCAATTTCAGGCGCATTACAAAGTGCCACAGGCGCTTTGGAATGTGCCTAATAATGGAGTGCGTCTGTTTAGAAATCTAGTGAATGGGTCTGCACTTGTTTTCGGGCTGTAAAGACGCCAGACTTCTGCTGTAGCCCCTTACATACATGTCGCCCTTATTGTTCATTCATAAATGAGTTCCACATTTGTATAGGATTATGTGAACAGACAAGAAGTGACTTATAGAGAGTGTGACGCTTCGGTCAATAGATCTTAGGCTAGGTCTACATGGCATTGGACAAAATACTGAAAACCAAATCCTAAAAACTTTCCTAAAACTGATTTTTTTCTTCACTGCCTATCAAAAGCTGCTGAAAAAAACTACAGTTTTTTGGCGGGTTTTGCATTTTTTAGCACGTTTTCTGTGGGTTTTTGGTGCTTTTTATGAAGAAATGCACAACATTATAATTGCCATGGATTTCTGCAAAAAACTGCACCGACAAACATACATCACTTTACATAGACTCCAGCGGTAAATTTTCTGCCCTGCTCTGTTGTTTTTCGCAACATATATCAAAAAATGACCAGCAGCAAAAAACGAGTAGGAAAAAAGACGTTCTTTGGAGACTGCAGAACGTTTTTACTATTAAAGTCTATAGAATCTGTTTTCAGTAATTTTTTTCAGCAGTTTTAAAAAATGAAAAACGATGAAAAAACGACTGAAAATGTCTGCAGTGGAGACATAGACTTAGTTGTACAATGCTCCCTTTGGTGTCAGAGGGAAGTGTATGGAGTGCGGCCGTAACCGTGACATGCTGGGAGCTGCATTTTACCTTTGACAACAATGTGACTTTTGTATGAATAAGGTCTCTATAAGTCACTCTCTGTAAGCCGCTTCTTGTCCTATACATTTTGGGGGTTGGGTTTTCAGATTTCACAAAAAAAAATTTTACTTATTTTCACCCTTTAAATGGGAAAATTTGGGGTTTTTCCGTTGGGGTTTTTTCTTTTAAAACTGTTTTTTTACACCCCAAACACACTTTTACAAGCAATTCTCCTTTCAAAGGGGCCCTACTACTACTTACCCTTA
Source organism: Phyllomedusa bahiana (assembly GCA_025379985.1). NCBI lineage: Eukaryota > Metazoa > Chordata > Amphibia > Anura > Hylidae > Phyllomedusa > Phyllomedusa bahiana. Next base: position 7,704 of record JAODAL010012365.1, read on the forward strand.
CTTTTTTTATTATTATATTCATTTATTTTATATATACCTTTAATTTGTATGAACTTTTAAACATAAAGAGTCTTTTTAAGTGAAAAAGTAGATGAGGAAAAATTTACCCTTTATTCCCTTTCCCTTTTTTTTGGTTTTTATGTTACACTTGAAAGAGAAGAAGCTATAATTTTAAAGTTTTTGGGCCCAAAAAAAGAAAAGGGTTTTTTAAGTAAAATTTCAAACCCTTTAATTTTTTTTTGTAGATTATATTTATGATGGTGAGAAAGAAAAAACCCTTTTTCTTTTCATTAAATTTTCTTTTCTTTTTTACAGTTATCTGATTTTTTCAAATTGGGCCTTTGAGAAAAAAAAATGTGGGTGGGGGGTCCTGATGTACTCTTACTTATTAATAGTGGGTTTTTGTTTTGCTCCCCTTCCCCGGGGAAGCTTCAGGGAAAAAATCCCAAAACTGCAACTTAAATGTTTATTATGTTTTTCAAAGGGAAAGACTTTGAAATAGGCCTGCCCGCAAACCCCCCCCGATTTGGGATTTTAAAAGGGGTTTTCTTGTGGGCCCCCCTTGAGCCCAAATTTTTTGTTGTTTCCCGGAAAAAGGGAAAGATGTTGTGTAACCTAAGTAAATATTCCGTAGGCAACTAAGGTTTCAAACTATGTACTGTTAAAAAAGAATGGGCCCTTTTCTAAAAATGTGAGGGAAATTTAGTACAAAAAGTTCAAAAGACAGTTTTTACCAAGCACCCGTTTTGTTTAAACCCTTTTTTTTAAATATAAACCCAAAAGTTCTGTGGAAAAATCAAAGCTTACAGGTGTATGGGGGGCTTTTGCAATTTAGGGTTTGGGGGTTTAATGATGCATGCTTTTTTTCCCCTCCGATTTGCCGGGGTTTCCCTATTAGTTGTAAGAATTTCTCCGCAAACTCTAAAATTCAAGTTGGGTTAAATGGGGCGGTTGGAAAAACCCTAATTAAATACCCTTACTTATCAGGATATTTATAGATCAGAAGCCACTATGTTGGAACAACTGAAGAAAATGGTTGTACTGGTATGGTTAAGCTCTAATACATGTAGCTGACAATAGGTTTAAACTGTTGGGCATATATGGTTAAAAGGGATAACCGGGGAAACACATTAAATTAAATTTAAAACGAAGCATTTTTTTCCTGCAGCTGGGATTTCCCTTTTTTTTTAAATAATAGTTTTTTATAAATTTTAAACCGCCCCGGACGTAACCGGGGAAATTAAATTTCAAGAGGGTTTTAAACCCGGGCCGCTTTCCCCCCCATAAAAACCAACAAGGAGGTTAGTTTTAGGGGGCCCTGTTAATTTCCCGCAAAATGGGAAAAAAGGGTGTTTAACCAGCCTTTTTTGGTTAAGGAACAAGTTTTAAAAACCCCACCCCTTTAAAGGCCTATGTCTTCAGGAGGCCACCGGGAAATTATTTGGGGCCGTTTTTTGTGGTAACGATTTTTTTGGGGGCATTTTAAAGCCCCCAAGCTTTTTAAATTTTTAAAAATTTTTGTGCCCGGGGGAAAATTTTTTACCAACCCCCCGGGCCCCCCCCCCCAAAAAAAAATTTTTTTTGAATTCTTTTTTTTTACCGGTTCCCGGGGCCGGAAGTTTGAAAAGGCCATTGGGGGCCAATAAAATCCGGTGGGGTTTTTTTTTGAAATTAATTTTTGGGGCCCCCCAAAATTAACCATTCCCCAATTTTAACTCGGGCTTTGGGAGCAAACCGGGAAACCGGAACCGTTTTGTCTTTTTTAAAAGTTTTTCAATCTGGGGGAAAACAAAAAACCCATGGGTTTTTCCCCGCTCCAAAAAAAAGGGTTTTAAGGAAAGAAAAAATTTTCTTGGCGGTTTTGAAAGGCATTTTTTAAATTTTGCTGGTAGACATAAACCTTTCTCCCCTTCCAAAGGGTTTTTTTGCTTTTATTTTGAACTTTTTCCCTTTAGTTAGAATTTTTTTCCAGGGGGGGTCTCTTCCTTTTCCCCGTAGGCGTGTCGACCCTCACTGATAAGTGGTGACTTTTTCACGCCCCTACCTGTTCCTGCTCCATCCCCAGTCCTTTTCATTCTTGTGAGCGTGGGGGGGGAGGGGGATTTCCAGTCTTCCCGGGCCTCCCACAATTTGGGCAGTTTATGTCGGGAGGGGCTGTTTCCTCCCTCCCCAAGCTCCTTGTAACCAGAACACCTGCATTGGTGTAAACGTTAAGTTTCAGCCCCGAAATGATGAAAAACAAATGTGAGAAAAGGGACTCTCCCCCAGCCTCTGTTATCAGGCAGGTTATAAAAAGGGTATATTTATGGAGGGGGGAAGAGGGGTGTATAAGGGTGTGTTATATGAGAGGGGGGAGGGGGAGTGTTTTTAAAAAGTGTGTTTTTTTGGGTGGGGGTTTGCGGGGGGTATTTAAAGGGGGTGTTTTTGTGGGGGGAGGGGAAACAGGGTATACAAGGGGTGGTTTAAATGGGTGGAGGAATCCGGTTTTTAAGGGGGATTTTCATATGGGGGGAGGTAACAGGGGGATATAAAGGGTGTGTTATAGGGGGGGGGAGCAGAGTTTAATTTAAAGGGGGTGTTTTCATCGGTGGGGGGGAAACAAAAAAAAGGAGGGGGGAGTGTATTAAGGGTGGGGGGGGTTAAAAAATTTTGAGGGGGGGAAACGGGAGGGGTTTTAAGGGTGGGTAAAATTTTTAATATGGGGGGGGGTAAAAAGGTTTTGGGGGTTTTTTTGGGGGGGGGTTTTAAGGGTGTGTTTATGTGGGGGGGGGTGAAAAGGGAAAGCAGGGGGTTAAAAGGGTGGGGTTATAGGGGGGGTTTGGGGGAAATTTTTTGGGGGGGTTTATCAAGGGGTTTGGGGGGGGATGGGGTTTCTTTTGGGGGGGGGTAAAAGAGATTAAAGGGTGTGTTATTGGGGAGGGGGGGAAACAGAGTTTTTAAAGATGTGTTATTGGGTGGGGGGGGCAGGAGTGTATAAGGGTGGGGTTACATCGGGGGGGGGGAAATTGAGGGGTATAAGGGTGGTTTTATGGGTGGTGCGTGAATTTTGTAGCTAAAAAGGGGGTAGTTAAATTTCCCAGTCATTTTTCTTTGAGCTTATCAGGGGGGGAGGGCGAAAAAAAGCACAGGCAAAACCCGGGGGTTTTTTTCAAAAAGCTCAGGGGGGAGTGGCACAGAGAGTTTCAGGAAAAAGCCAATAACAAACAAAAAGGGCATGAAATGACCTCAAACTTAATGAAATTTGCTCTAGACTTACATAGGTTAGCTAACAGCTGCTATACTATGTGATTTAGGTAATACAAACCAATTGTGCTTATTTTTGCTGTCCCCCCATCAATTTCAAAATATGAAAGTTTTTAGCTATAAAAACCCCCAAAGGGATTCCCAAAAAACTATAAAACTTGGGAAAAAACCTTTTTAAAAAAGGAAATTAAAGTTAATGGAAAAACATTAAAAAATACGTGGCCCCCTTTGTCAAAAAAAAACACGGGGTTTTTTTTGGCAATGCTCAAAAAACCCCCTTTGGGCCTAGGCCCCAAAAAAGGCCCCCTTTAAAGACCCCGCCCAAATTTTGTAGTTTTTGCCTTTTGCCCCTTTCAACCCGTTTCCTTTAAATTTTTTTTTTTGAACAGTTGGGATGAGGAATTGGGTTTTGCATTTTATTTTTGGGGGGCATAGTTTAGGTTTACAAATAAATTACAGTAGAATTTTTTTAAAAAACTTTGTTTGCAGAGTGAACATAAAAAGGTGTTTTTCTGCATTTTTTTTTTACCAAAAATTTAAATTTTTACAGGCTTTTAGGGTTTTGTAGATAACTAATATGTGAAAGGGATTTTTGGTATTGTTTGGGAAAAAAATTTGCCCCTTTTTATTATTTTTTTATTTTATCATTTATTTTTGTACACTTTTTTTTCTTTACTTTTTTAACCTCATTAAGGGCTAACTATAAGGGATAACACATTGTTACACTTGGTAATGTATTAGCATACATGTATATGCTAATACATTACTTTCCGCATCTGTATGATACAGGCTGCAGTCAGGGCAGCACAGAGTGTTTCCTGAACACAGAATTGGCATATAGACAACCCCAGGGCTATTCTAGGTCCACAGAGATGACTTTACAGACATTCCCCAGGCTCCATTGGGTCACCGAGAGTCCCAGTAATCTAGTGGAGCAGTTCAACATCTTCAGATCAACACAAGTCAACCACTGTTGTTCATGATAACAGATATTCTCCAGATATCTCTCCTCACGCAATCTCCGCTCCTCACAGGACTTTCTTTGCTTGGACAGATTTAAGTCTCAAATCAGGTCATTGAGTTCTTTTTGGCTTGATGATTGAAGCATCAAAGTACTTCAATCACATTCACTTTCACTGCTACTACCTGCCATACACTCCAATCCCTGCCTCTGACAGCGGCTGGTTTGGTAATCTGGTAAACATTGATATGGGAATGTCAGTACTATGTGGAATAGGTCATTTTGCTGATTCCAAATTGGGATAATCCCACCAAGTTTTCTACTAAATATAAATGACTTTACAAAACAAATCTTTACAAAACAAAAATGACAATCATCATAGTGGTATTTCGAGTCTTTCCCTACCTTTGGCACACCAAAGTTTAAACTTTTTCTTTCACCATTTGTCCACTCTCAGAGGTGCTCCACACATGTTTGGTAAGCCAAATGTTGAGTCCAATACCTATCCTGAACTCAAAGCTGTGCACCAAAATAAGCCAGGTATACTCGATGCAAAAGTCTGTGATATTTCTTCTTTGTTTTTCAACCATGTACTCTCCACAAATTTAGCAGAATACATCAGGATTGTTGATACAGGCTCTTCTGGAGGAAGTCATCATTTTTACATGTACACTCTATGTGCCAATTTTGAGTGTTATGCGACAAAAATGTTGGGCACATAACACTTTTATTCCTACTGTCGTATTATACAATCCTCTATATCTATTTAGAACTGGTGTGTCGGCGCCAAGTTTACAAAAAATTCATAGATGTCACTCACAGTTTGTTATCCCACACAGTGAAGTCTGCTCCAGAATTGTGTGTGTTTTGCTTGCTCTGTCTCACAAAATGTGAATAAATAGTGTAACAAAAGTTATATGTATTCTGACATACCCACAAATAAGGATCACAACCAGGTAACCCGTATAATAGGTTAACAAGGCTTCAGATAAAGCTGAAACGCGTCAGCCGACTCTGTGCACTTTTACTCTATGATGAGAATTTAAAATAAAATATTGGCTCATTTACTCCGCTGGATTACAGTCTACTCTGATTAAAGAGTGTGTTTGGATTTTATATACCGTTTTGGTCAACGGGGATCCATGCATGGAGTTATGTAGCCCACAAGCTCGTTAAGGGCTACCTAGAATCACATGTGGCCGAGTCTTGCATATTTCCATTTTCTTTTAAATAATTGACACTGACAATAAAACTTCTTTTGTGGTGAGGGTCGTCCACAGCTTTATTAACTCTTTTACACATAAACCGTCACTTTGTTAATTTACAATGGCGGAAAAATGCCTGTACTGGAAAAACACTTAACACTTTAACTTAATTGGAATCACAGCAGCATGTACCGTCCTCTGCTACCCCTTCCATAACAAATACCTGCCAGGTCTGACTTAATTAAAATTAAACATCACAAAACAAAGTGAGGAAGGGTGGGAAAAGCTCCTCCTCAACAGGTTACAAGGGGAAAAGGAGGATCCAGGAAGTAAATCATATAGAGGGTAAGAGGGGTTGTAAAGCCAACCCAACATACCCATATGAGCCCAAACCCTAACATCTCTTAACCCTTTTACACCAATTCCTCCCTGCAGTCAGCAAGTATATACAGTGTGTCCATCTTCAGTCCTGCCTTACTGTATTTGCTCACTTTATGTATATTTTATCTATGTGCTTACATTTCAAGTTCTTTTCAGCTCAGATTTTTAAACAATGTATATGCAACGAAGATCTCTTTTATCATTAAGCTTTATTAGGCAGTTTTCAAGATGGCAAATGAAAGGTTATCATATGTCAAATGGTACATTACTTGGTTTAATACTTTATCTAATACTAATGATATGACCAAATTTGCAGTAATAGATTCTTCCTATTTTATAAAGTGGTGGCATATTGTCTGCATAGGACATCATTTTATGACCAGTTGTAACAAAACTCAGGGACCTCCTCAGATATTGCTTATAAATGAGCTGTGACCCAGCTATGATCCCAAAAGTCAGACCCCCATTGATCAAAAAGTAATGGCATATCTTTGGAATCACCTAATAAAATGGGAATAACGTTAAGATTAAAATTTGAAATAGTTGAGTGGTTTCTGATTTTTGGTTCACCAATAAACTATTTTAAGATTCTGCACAGTAAAATATTTTACAGTTGTCCCTCAACATACAGTATTAGTTGGTACCAAGATGTCTATTGTATACTGCACTCTATGGAAAATGGTAATTGGTTCGAAATCCCCAAAATATAACTCAACATAATGCAAAATGAAGAGTACTAATACAGATAAAGCAAGTTCTTTCATATAACAGTCAGAACGAGTTGCTGGAAGTTAGAAATCACTTTTTTGGGGATAAGAGCTTCTTTTGGTCATGTACTTTACATACAATGTACCAGAAAAAAAGAAAATGGGACCACCTGTACCTGGAACCCAAAAGAGACGCTCATTCTAGCTCATGTAAAGAGCAGTACATGATATGTAGCACTGCATTGTACTGTAGAGAGGAGCTACTAGACCGCCAACCACTGCATGCACTTTACTAATACAGATGTTCATGATAATTGGTTTTATCTTCCATCAAGCATGTGTTGCTGATCAGCAGTGTCTGTGACACTCTACTGACTAACAAACAAAGTAATTGCCTAACCTAAGATAAAACGTAACCTTTAATATAAATAACACTAAAATCCTAGTTAACCCTACAAAATCCCTAACAATCCTAAACTAAGTTCCTGCCTATCAAAAAAATAGGAGTACCCGTCTCAATAAGGACGACTCCCCCTGGAACCTATCCTGCCTAGGAGACCCTGTAATCCCCTGGCAACTACCTAAACCAACAAAATCAATTGGTGGTAATGTCAAGCTAGATGCACTATATTCAGATGACACAATGGTGGTTTAGTACAGACCCAATATTGTATTGCTATAATCTACACTAGGCCGACGCGTTTCCTCCTCTAATATAAGGATTCATCAGGGCACATTCTACTCAAACAATCAGATATCTATCAAAAATAGTTCCACCAAACCAAGCATTCTATCATCATGATATCGACCAAATATAGAAGCAACAAAGATACACTACAATAAATACAGGTGTCAAAACACGCAATAGAATAGGTATATATTGGGAGTAATGATAGATAATAGAATAGTGTACATCAATTACCAATCATTCCTCTGCTGACCGAATTTGTAATTAAATCAAAAACATTATCATAAGATAAATACCAGTATCAAACACAGATTCTCTGTAATACCTTAGATATGTCTGACCCAGAAAACAACAATACACTATAATAACAGCCAAATCTGTGTACCTATAGAGGAACGGCCTGTCTTATCTATGCAGCAGGAATGAATATGGGAGTTTTCTTATCTTAGGAGACCGGCGAAGGAGGACTCCTTATATGGGGAAGTGTCCTTTCTTTTGTATCAAGGGATAATGCTGTACATCTGTGAAAGTATTGTACAGTGACCAGGCAGGTGCCCCTGTCTGTTCCTCTATAGGTACACAGATTTGTCTATTATAATAGTGTATTGTTGTTTTTTGGGTCAGAGATATCTAAGGTATTACAGATAATCTGTGTTTGTTACTGGTATTTATCTTATGATAATGTTTTTGATCTAATTACATATTCGGTCAGCTAATTGATGTATACTATTCTATTATCTATCATTACTCTCAATATATATATTCTATTGCGTTTTTTGACACCTGTATTTTTTGTAGTGTATCTTTGTTGTGTCTATATTTGGTCAATATAATGATGACAGAATGTTTGGTTTGGTGGAACTATTTTTGATTGATATTGGATTGTTTGAGTAGAATGTGCCCTGAGGAATCCTTATATTAGAGAAGGAAACACGTCGGCTTAATGTATATTATAGCCAGGATCGTAACTTTTGGTTCAAAAAGTGGGGGGGGGACCAATTTTCCCTCTCATCCCCTATCTTCCTATCCCTTCGTCCTTCACCCGCCTTCCCTTTCCTCCCCCCCCCCCCCCTTCCCTCCTCTCCACTCTTCTCCCTGCAGTGAATCGGCTCCCTAACCCAGCTAGGAGGTCTGGGTGGAGGCCGTACGCCAAACACTTTTGGTGCAATCTGTAAGGTTATAAGTGGCTCTCTAATTACTGAAGTTTAGAGCCGGACTGGGACTAAAAAGCAGCCCTAACAATGAAACCGAACCAGCCCACCTATAATATTCCTCCCTCTAGATGGAAATAAGAAATGTTGTGCAATGCAGCAAATTTTTATTTAACCTCCCCTACCTCCATCACTACTCATTAAATTTGTAATACACAAAACAGAATGAGGAAAATAAAAGAACCCAATCTTACTGTACCCCTAGGAATCACTTATGTTGTATACTGTCCCCCAAAATGTATTTTATTGCACACCATACACCAGAAATGACATCACTCACTGCACCCCAGAAATGAATTATATTATACATGGTAGACAAAGATTACATACCATACACGAGAGATTACATTACACACTGTACCCCAGAGATTACTACGTTACACACTGTACCCCGGAGATTACATTACTCACTGTACCCTAAAGATTACCACGTTACCCACTATACCCCAGAGATTAGTTTACACCCTATACCCCAGTTATTACTGCATTAGTCACCGTACCCCATAGATTACTGATTCCAAATTGGGATAATCCCACCAAGTTTTCTACTAAATATAAATGACTTTAATCTTTACAAAACAAATCTTTACAAAACAAAAATGACAATCATCATAGTGGTATTTCGAGTCTTTCCCTACCTTTGGCACACCAAAGTTTAAACTTTTTCTTTCACCATTTGTCCACTCTCATAGGTGCTCCACACATCTCTATACAACAGAGATTATATCACACCATACCCCAGAGATTATTACATTATACACTTTACCGCAGAGACTAACTACATTAGACAAAGTACCCCAGAAATTGTGTGTGTATATATACATATACTGAACACAGACACACTTAGAGTGAGTTCACATGATGGTTTTTCGGCACTGACAGTGTCATTTGCTTGTTGGAAATTCAGCACTTGGAAACACAGAATTCCGACGAGCAAATGACCCAGACTGGCTGAGGCAGATTTCTCCCTCCTATCCTTTAGTGCTGTAAGTGCATAAAACACCACAAAGAATTCTGTGTAGGCGCAGACAGTACATACTGAAAATACTCAAGTAAAATCAGTGTCATCTAAACAACGACACTGATTTTACATAGGGTATAATGTAGATGAGTTTTCTGCTCGATTGGATGCCAGTTCTAAGGCAGATAAAGCACTGAATCTGCCCCAGAATCAGCATTCATATCTTCTGCATGAATGTACCCTTAGGCGTATAGCGGGGCGTACTGCGCGCTCTGCTGTGTGCCAGGTGTTTTAGAAGTACGTGCTGGCCATTCCGTACTTCAAAAATACTGTGGGGCTGGCCCAATTCACTTTAATTTTCCCCAGCGCATAAGTGCAGGGAAGACATGACAAGGCTAAACACATGGCTGTACAGTATATACACATCTCACATATACAGTAATAACATACCCTACCCTCACATGCACACACAATGCCTAAGCACCTGGTCCCCCTCCTTACCCTCTCCCTAAGTCTGGTGCAGTGGTAGTCAGCAAGAAGCTTCTCTCTTCTCTGATGAGGCTGAGCATAGGGTAAGTGTAATAACAATGGGGGGTAAGATATAGCCCCAGATGCCAGAGTTGTGTCTGGACTGTTAGAAGCGTTCCTTTTTGGTGAAGCAGCCCCTTGCAGAGACTCTGCACTAACCAATTAAGCGCCGCCGGCTCCTCACTCTGCACTGACTACTTGAGGCTCGCTACCTACTCTGTCCCCCCAAGATGCACAGAATATATAGGAGGCAAAGGGTTAACTTCTCCTTCTCTGTTCTCTGCTCTCTCCCACGTTACTGTATCTCATGCTTTCATATGCTTATTTTTTTTATTGAAGAGGCTAAAAAGTGGGGGGACTGTCCCCCAACCAGAAAAAAGTGGGGGGACCAGTCCCATCCGTACCCCCTAAAGTTACTCCTATGAGTAAAGCAATACAAGATTGGGTCTGTACTAAACCAGCATTGTGTCATCTGAATACAGTGCATCTAGCTTCACCTTATCACCAATTGATTTTGTTGGTTTAGGTAGTTGCCGGGGGGTTACAGGGTCTCCTAGGCAGGATAGGCTCCAGCAGGAGTCGTCTTTATTGGCATGGGTACTCCTATTTTTTGATAGGCAGGGACTTAGTTTAGGGTTGTTAGGGATTTTGTAGGGTTAACTAGGATTTTAGTGTTATTTATATTAAAGGTTACGTTTAATCTTAGGATAGGCAATTCCCTTGTTAGTCAGTATTTAATTTTGTTGGGATTGCTGACGTTTGAATATCTGGGACTACCCAGGTTCTTTACTATTGCTGGGGCTTGTTGTTTTTTGCTCTGTGACACTGTATCTTGAAACTATACTCATCATTGTACCTTGAAAATATTTTATCCTGAGGTCATTGTAACCTAAGGGACCACTATATAAAACTGTAAATAAGAGTGCACAAAGGCCAAAGCAATTATCTAAGCAGAGACATAATGTTAAATTTAGATACTGTAAGTATTGTGCTATCACTGTGTGCCCCTTTCTTATTTTACATGAATCTCCTTGAATGACAGCATCCCTTTAAGGCCATCTAAGATTATCTTTCAGCTACCTACAGAATGGTACATTTATTCTTGAAATTCTTTCTTAAAAGTCCTCAGTAAAATCTTGGACCTGCGAGATACCATCTGAGTTTAGGCCAATTCCCACCATTACTTAAATCAGTGAAGGTCAATGTGCCAAATTCTCCTACCACCCTGAGCAGATTATTTTACTCTGCACAGAACTCCTTCTGTCCCAGCTCTGTGTAATCTCATTGGTAATGTGGCTTTTTGTTGTAAACAGCTAGTTAGTCTGTGTGTAACTGGAAGCCTGCAGCCTACAATGGTGATGAAAGGCATAGACAATGTCTAAGACTCCGATGTTGTTACAGATCTAGGCTGATTTCTTTTCTTAAAATGAACATACACCTGGGTACAACAGCCTATTTCTGTTTTAAACAATACATCTTAAAAGATAAGATAACTGCATGTAAAAATTCAAATTTTTAACGTATTTGGAATCACTACATGGATTCCAGTATCTTTGTAGTGATGAAGCCCAGATCTGCATGTTATAGAATCTGGAAGAAGGGTAGAACGGGGGTAGCTAATGGTGAAAGGACCCTGCTGTAACTGTGTGTTACCCTTCTAAAAGATAACCAGAAGGTCATGGGACTGCTGTGTTGCTTTGTCCGTCTCACAATATAAAATTTGTGTTGCTATGTTTTGTTGGATAACATTCCATTCTAGGAGACACTATCCTGAAATGCTGCAGTGAAATGTGAACAGTAGCATAGAACTGTTTTACTGCAGTTTCTTTGTAGCTGGCAACATGATGGTGAGAATTACACCTTTGTATGCCACTGTTTCTGCTGGTATTTAGGTGGGAGCTAGCATGGGTAGCTCTGTGGAGGTGACAGGTTAATGGGAGACTGTCACAAAGTACATTTTGTGTTTTCTGGCTACAATTCAATGAAGTGTTCTTCTGTCCCTCACTTCAAGCTTTGACTTTTGACTACTGCTGAAATATGTTAAAGGAAACAGTAAACCTGAACATACCCAACAACCCAGCAACTCGGGTCACAGACATCACTACCAGGTTCTCGCCAACAATTATTCCTCTTTGGAACTCTGTCAAGTCTTTCCTATCAGGCTCATAAAAGAGTTTAATAAATTTGTAGAATAGCATTACTGATACAAAATGTTACATACAGCAATATAAGCTACATGACTGAGAAACCCTATTTAATACGTATGTAAAAAGCTTCTCCACTGTAAATAATTAAATAATATGAGAATAGACCCTTCTTGCATCCAGTCATAATAATATGGCTCTTTGTTTTTTTTTTTTTTTTAACGTCCTACCTTCCCAAGAACCAAGTTTTTCGTTTTTTTTCCCATCTACATAGACATATGAGGGCTTTTATTTTATGGAACAAGATGTACTTCCAAATGGTTTCATTGACCTATCATAGAATATGCTGGGAAACTGGAAAAAAACATCATAAGTAGGGTGAAATTTAAAAAACAAACAAACAAAAAAAAACATACCGGCACCATGTTTACGGGGGTTTTGTTTTTTCTGCCTTCACTCTGATATGATATTAGGCATATATGTAGAGTTTTCGCATTGTTTTTAAATGTGCGCTGCAGCATAATAACTTTTTTCTTTTCCCTCCTATGTACCTGAGTGAGGGTGCATTTTTGTGGGTGTACTTTTTATTAGAACCTACTTGAACCATGTCGTGCCCATTCGTCCTATGTCAGTCCGGGGTTAATACACAGCATTGTTCAATACATGCTTAGAAATATATACAGTACATATCATTGTTCTTTAAACTTCATTACTTGCTCTTGAGTGACAAAAGAAATTCTGTCGATAAGTAGTTAAAGCGAAACTATCAAATTGTTTATGCTGTGATTGCTGTGAGCAACATAATCAAGTGACAGGCATGCTGTTTCCAGCGGTCTGTCATTTACTCTGTAACACACAACAGTTTTGAAGCTTTCACTTTACATATCTGGCAGTGCACAGCCCACGTTGCCAGTGATGAGTCCATTTTATTCATTAGTGGCCACTAGCTCTGCCCAGCCACCATTGATTGATGATTTTCTACCTATTCGCAAAGGTTTAAAACTTACAAAGTCAGCGGCTGGTGAGGCATTTCTACGGCACGTCTGTGAAATTCACGGTGTGGCAGATGCATAGTCTAGTTCCATAGTAAGACAAATAGAAAAAACAGTAAAAAAAAAAAAGTAAATGAGTAAAAGAAAATCTTTCCTCATTACATTGCTTATTATTAAAAAAAATAAGAAAAAGTACAGATACACCATTGGTACATCCGTAATGAGCCCAGATACAAAACTATCATGTTATATTACCTGCAAGATGAACACTGTAAAAAAAAGTAAAAAATAAAAACAATGCCAGAATTTTGTTCAGTCTTCCTCACGAAGATGAGATAAAAAGCAATCAGTTATATTAACCCCACATTATACCAACTAATGTTGCAAAAAATAGCCCCTTTTTATAAAGGACTTTTATTGTGCAAAAATAGAAAAACATAAAAAGCTATCATGATTTGGTATCACCATAATCGTACTAACGCACAAAGTAAACAATAGTGAAAGTTGTTTTTTCCATTTTCCTTGGTAAATAAAAAATAATAAAATATTTTAAGTATATTCATTTTATCCTAAAATGGCGGCCTCAAGATATATATAACTCATCCTATAACGAACAAGCCCTCATATGGCTACATTAACAGAAAAAAAAATTAAAAATTATGTCTCTCAAGATGTAGTGGTGCAAGACTAATTTATATCGCTAGCAGTTTTTCAGCCATAGCATTGCTCTTTGATGGTGAACCTCCATAGATGCAGTGAAAGTGAAGATAATTTGGGGCTTTGTACTGTGTTTGGAACTAATAAAGAAGTTAAGCACACTAAGCAAAATTAAGATTCAGCTATTTTTTACAACCTCATTTATCACATCACCATTTCCCAGACATAAGCATTTTTGTTATGTTTTTTTTTATCCAATATCACTATCAATACAGTATTTAAAAAAAAAAAAATCCTAATATTCTGCAGTTTTCACTTTGGCCAGTAGGCCTAATAATAGTCTGACACTTCAGCCATCTCCTCATTATCAGTACAGGCAGGATTGGACTAAAATGTAACACCAATGTATATAGATAACACAGGATCCACCAGTCACAATAAAAGATAGTCACAGGTCCCACTTTCCCCATCCCTGCACACTGACTTCTTCCAGGGTCACAGAGCATGCTAGAAACTCCTCCTATAGACGTCAATGGGGTCTGCCTCCTGTTCACAGCCCTTAGTCCAAGTTGGCTGCTGTAAAGCATTTTTCTAAATGCTGTTAAAAGCAGTTCTGGCAATATTGCTGCCCCCATAATCATATGCAGAGAACAGAATTAAAAAAGCTACAGTCAGAAAATAAAAACCGTTAAGAAGAAAAGGATCAGCATCTTTTAATTAGTAAACAAAATAAATTGGTGATAGATTACCTTTAAAATTAGGCCGACCCTTCATCATCTTTTCACCAAAGTTAAAGTATACACCCCCAATAAGTGCATTTCCATAGATAGGTCCATGATACATTATAAAAAGTAAAGCTTACTTAGTGAGCTTTTCAAAACTGCAAAAAAAAGAAGATCTGACAAAGGTTGCAGAATGTGTTCCAAAAGTGAGAGGTCCCAATCATCACTTGCACCCCATAACCTGGTCTTTGTATATAGGATTACTTTACTTGAAATACTGCACATATCTATGGGTTAATAATATTAATTACCCAAATATTATGCCCCCATATTATGCCCTGATGTACTCCCGACAACTTATATATTCCCCACACATTATAAACTGAAATGCATATTATTAAAGTCTTTCTTCCTTAATGTCTTCACTTGGGGGTTTCCACTGTACCGGTAACTCAGAGACTTTGCAAAAGCACCACGTGCCCTGAGAGCAATTCAGCAAAAGTTGTGTTCCAAAAGGCAAATTACTTTGTGATCCTTCTCTTCTGAGCCTCGCTCATATTATTAGATAAAATGTTATTTTTCATCTTTATGGTGCATTGCAAAAAAAAAATCTGTGAAACACATCTGTGGTTAAAATGCTCACTATAGCCCTTGATGAATTATTTGAAGGGTGTAGTTTCCAAAATAGGGGATTTCTACTGTACTGGTATTGCAGATGCTACGTTAATGCAATATAGTCCCCGAAAACTATCCCATCAATATTTGTGCTCCAGAAGCCAAAGAGGACTAACTTCTGAGCCCTGCCGTATGTCCACACAGCAGTTAACAGCCACACATAATGTATTAATGTATTTAGAAGAAATTGTGTAACAAATTGTTGGATGCCTTTTTTCCAATATTCCTTCTGAACATGAACAATTTTAAGCAAAAAATTACATATTGTTAAAAAAATAATAATTTAATAATTTTCTTATTCACGGCTTAATGCTAATAAAAATCTGTAAAACTATGGGATCAAAATGCTCAACACACCCCAAAATACCTGAAGGCATCTGCAAGCTAGTAATGGTACCTGAAAATATAAAATGAAAAGGAAGCCACAAAATCCAGTAGGTGCTCAATCAATTCTGAGACTGGTATTTTAGTAAAGTAACCCACTAGAGCCATTAATAGTACAATTCTAAAATCTGCAGAATCAGATGAATAAATATTGATTTGCATCTTTGCTAACATTTTCTGGGTTGTGGAAATAAATAAATTGAGAATCTGCAAGAAAAATAAATTTTTTAAGAACGTCACCGCTTTGCCTTAAAGGGGTGTTCCGGGACCTACTAATGCTTGTTGGTCCATCGGGGTATGAGTAAAAATAGAAGGTAAACCTCATACATTCTTATTTTGAAAAATGTACACTTTTTTGCAAATTATTGCCAGATTTTGGTATTTTTCGCAAAAAAAAACAACAAACAAACACTTTTCCACTGACTTCAAGTAAAATGTAAAATGTGGTTATTGCATCAACTTGATCAATTTGTGCAGGAGCATTGATCTGCTTCCGATCTGGCGTGGTTTGTTATATCTCCTGGGATACGTATGTTATCCTAAATGTATGCAGAGTGCTCTCTCTTCTTTGTTCAACCCCAGTTTTTTCTATTGCTCTAAACATCTTTTGAACTGTATTAATTGGCCCATGCACCTTGCCTCACTACTCCTGATGAAGCTGTGACTATTAGCAGCGATATGCATGGGGCTCATTATGCTATAGACCTGCTGCCTGCATATTCTTTTGTCCATTCACCTGTGGTTCTTACTCTATCACTTCATGTCTGTCAAGCAAGTATACTCATTTTTTTTATATGACGTCCCCCACTATGCTTTTGGGATTTAATTCAATTAGAATATGTTCATAAACAGTGCTTCTGGTTGTCCATACAGGAACCAGTACATGGAATTTGCTGCGTGGTTTTAAGTATTTTTAGGATCTGGGGTCTTGTTGTATTTTTGTATTGTACTAATAAAACTTCATTGGGCATTCAGCTATTGTTTTCTTTTCGGTTATTCTTTTCATTGAATTCACTGATATACAGCTTGCACCCTATGGTACATATTGGTGGTGTCCATTGTTCTTTATACTATGCATAGAAAACAACTTCATATACTTTACCCAGGAAACTTATCTCATATCTTTTATGGTAACATATTGTTTGGTGACCTACCCAAGTCTTACATATTGTACCACTTCCCTTTTCCTACTTATAATAAAGTTTTTTATGTTTTCTTTCATATATACATATATGGAAAAGGAAAGAAAAAGAGACATAGGGTTAAATGTATGAATTCTGGTGCTGATAGAACAGTTCTAAATCGCTTTAAGGTAGTATAGACTGCACCAGAATGTACAGTATGAACCTGTTCTTCTTCAGGTCATACATACAGGCGCAGTCTAGTGCCAATACGACAACTCCAGCTCAGGCAGATCACCTTTAACCTGGTCTGGCTGTTCTAACTGTTTTGCGCCAAAGTTTTGGTGTCAAAGAATCATAAATGTTTCTACTTCTACTAATGTGGTGTGACACGCCCCCAGAACACCCCAAAATGCTAAAGTTTTGAGTACGCCTGTTCATACATCTATCTACTACATTTTCTGAGGCCAGAATTCTGGCGCAGTCCGGTTCATACATGTCACTCATAGTGCACAGCGCACCTAGTATTACCCCCAGTTGCATAAAATAGCAAATCTCAATGGATGTGTTTACCCGGATTTGTTGCGCTTTCAAATTTGGAGGCACAACTCTCTGCTGAGCAGACTAAATTCCAAGGTAGGAAATAGTTATCCTGGGAATCGCTGCCTGCTATGGATCTCCTGCTGGCTCTCCTGCTCGATGCAGACACCGAGATTGTGTGGAGTTGATGCAAGTTTGAAGGAAGGAGTTATGATGTTGTTCCCCTCGATATAGTTCCGAAGTATCCATGTAGACACGAAACACATTGTTTTTACAATAAAAATATCTATCTTCTACTCGTGGGACCTGCACCTATCTATCTAATGGAACTATATCCTCGATCCTGAGTCAGATCGAGGGGGGCAACATCGTAATTCCCTCCTTAAAACTTCTTTCATATATATAGAGGGTGACATGTTTGAACAGGGCTGGGCCAGTTTTCTGGTTTACTTTGAGCCAAAAAGAATGTATAAACAGGTGCACTCCAAACATTGGCACGACAGGTGCCTTTGTAATGCGCCAAAGACACTTTTTAATGCGCCAAAAATTTGGGGCGTCACACCACATTCATAGAAGTACACACATTTATGATTCTTTGACGCTAAATCTAAGCGCAGAACAGTTAGAACAGCCAGACCAGGTTAAAGGTGGTGCCTGAGCCTGAGTTGTCGTATTGGCTCTACAATGCTCCTGTATGTATGACCTGCAGAAGAACAGGTTCATACATTCTGGCGCATTCTACAATGTCTTAAAGCAATTTAGAACTGGCCTGTCAGCGCCAGCATTCATACATGACGCACTGAGGTTTTTTCAACCCCTTCATGACAAGTGTTTTTAGTACTTAGCCGAGTGCTGATTTGACCTGCTGAAAACCTAATGCATATCCAAACACCAAATTTGCAACATAGGCTAAATAAGTGTGATTAAGCTCATTGTGTCTGTTTATTATGAAATATAAAATCTGATTTTAGCACATGATACATTTTTATATATTAGTTTGAAGCATAGATTTTTTGGTAACCTGCGGATTCCATGCATACTTTCAACACACAGCACATTTCAAACTTTTATTCAGTTATCCTTGCAAATGAAATTCAGCCTACCATGTGAGCTTCTAAACACAGAACTGTGGGCTTGGTACAGAATTACAGAGTGATTTGAGAATGGCTTTTGGGCCACACACAGAGGTACAGAGAGGTTATTGTACTAACTTGAAAGGGAAAAAAAACTGTTGTCCTGCAGGAATAAACTATAGCCTTAGTGACTTGACTAGCTACACTTTTTTAAGAAAATTACTGTAAAAAGAATGTGAGTTTACAAATAAAGTCAGCAAAGGTTGAAACCATATAACTATAGTATTTGAACATATTGTGCTGCTCACAAAGAACAGTGTTATTAATGCTGTGGGAGAGAATAAAATGTGCTGAGGTTCACAATGCGTGGTATTAAGTCAATTATTTATTACTCTCCCTTAGTCAAATTAATCAAAGGTAGCCTGAATGCTGGGAACTACCACAATTAGCCATTAGAAGTGGAGAAAAATCCATGCTTGGGGCTTCAAGGAATCAGAAGTATCACCGAGTGCCCCAAGAAACCCAAAGTATTTGTTCTTTCTGAAAATACTCTGTGGTCCTTTAATGATAGTGGTTCTTGACTTGGAAATCTAGGTAAATATGACCGAGTAGGGTAGAATTAGTGTCTATTGATGATGACTATTTTATTCAGTCTTCTCAGATTTTTGAAATCTCTTCTAAACCTGAGGTCTCAAGTCTGAAAATTTGGAGCTGACCATAGACCTTAGAATCATGTTGACTGCTGCTATGAGGACTGGTAAATGATCCCTCAACATTTCAATCAATGAACCACACAGATTGGCAAGACTTCTTGATGGCAATAAACAGCAAGAAATATTTGTAGAGGGCACTTATCCCTTCCTCTAATGAATTAAACGAATATTATATCCATTAAAATTATGACTAATTATTAGAGATGGGCGAATTGATTCTAACGAAGTGGAATCCGTTTAGAATTTCAGGAAAACTTCGATTCTGAACGAAGTCGAAGTTTGGGGTGATTCGCGGGAACAAAGCGTGTTTTTAATTGATAGTAGCCTAAATGACATGTGCAGAGATGAAGCCAATCAGAGACCGGCGGGATTCTGTGATGTCACCGCACTATATAAGTCCGGACATGAGGCTCGCTCCTCACACTGCTCTCACTGTGCTGTGTATTAAAGCTGCTGCTGCTGAGATCTCACACTAAAGAACTAACTTTTATACAGCGATTTTTGGGGGGGTGTCACAGCTTGTCTCAGACTGCTTCTCTTACGTTCTAATTTTGATTCAGTTTGTGGGGTATTGGAATTGAAGTCCAGTGTGTGTCCCATTCAGCTGCATATACATTTTAATGCTATCTGCTCAGTTCTGGAGCACATTGAATATCCAAGGGTTATCTAAGCCTGTTTTTGCTGTTGTATTCAGTTAAAGAAACAGCGTTTTCACAATCCAAATACCAGTTAATTTTTGGCTGCTTATGTCTTTTGCGCAATTTATATCCAAGGGCTACTGAAACGTCTTTGTGCTATTGTAGTCAGTAAAAGAAACTTTGTTTTTCACCGCCACAGAAGAAATTCTGTAGCATAATTCAATCCGAAGGTTAATTAAGTGTTTTTCTGCTGTTGTGGTCAGTAAAATACACATTGTTTTAACACGCTACATAGCTGGTAATTTTTGGCAGCTCATTTCTTTTGCGCAATTTGGATCCAATATAGATCCATTAAGTGTTGTGGCAGTTCTTTGCTAAGACACCGGAGGAGCCGAATATGGGTATATGTAGAATCTGTGGGTAGAAAGGGAAGCATGGCCAGGGAGCTAACGTTGTCACCATGGCCCTGCGTCAACACATGCAGCGTCACCATCCGGTGGCCTGGGAGAAACGTGGCTCAGATGTGGTGGTCCATCCTGCCGCCGCAGCAACAGCGCCCAGTGGCACGCATGCCATTGCAGCCAGTCAAGGCTCCACCACCTCTGCAGAAGGGAGCTGTTTCTCTTTGCCATCATCTCCCGGTCCAGATGCTCCTGCTCCTCGCTACTCATGGCGCCAGCAGTCGTTCAACGAGGTGATTGCAAACAGACAACAGTATGCGTCCAACCATCCTAAGGTGCAGCAGCTGACCGTGCTCCTGTCCAAGTTGTTGGTACTGCAGTCCCTCCCGTTCCAAATGGTGGACTCTGCACCATTCAGAGAACTAATGACTTTTGCCGAGCCGAGATGGAGAGTTCGAAGCCATAATTTATTTTCCAAAAAGGCAGTACCAGCACTTCACAAATATGTAGAACAGAAGGTGGGCCAGTCCTTGAGCTTATCGGTTTGTTCCAAGGTGCACAGCAGCACGGACGTCTGGAGCTGTAACTACGGTCAGGGCCAGTACATGTACTTTACGGCCCACTGGGTGAATGTGCTTCCTGCCCAGCCACACCAACAACTTGGACAGGAGACGCCGCTTTCTCCTCCACGTTGTCAAACTGCTGCTCCTGCACCAATGTCCGCCGCCTTCTCCTCCTCCACCACCACCATCTCAGCCTCCACAAGTTCTGCTCCATCATACCACATGTGTAGGGCACAGCGGTGTCATGCAGTTCTACACCTGGCGAAGTCACACAGGGGAGGAACTGCAGCAAGAAATCGATGTGTGGCTTTCTCCGCGCCAACTGGAAATCGGAACTATGGTGACGGACAATGGGAGTAACATGGTGTCTGTGCTGCACCGAGGAGGGATGATCCATGCGCCCTGCATGGCGCACATGTTCAATCTGGTTGTGAAAAGGTTCCTGAAGTCTTCCACCGATCTTCAGAAGATTCTGAAAATGGCCAGGAAACTGTGCATGCACTTCATCCATTCCTACAAAGCCAGGTACACCCTCCTCGAGTTGCAGCGGCAGAACGGCCTCCCCCAACACATGATGATATGCAATGTTTCCACCCGTTGGAATTCCAGCCTGCACATGTTGGACCGACTGTATGAACAGAGAAAGGCCATTAACGATTTTTTGATGATCCAGGCGGACAGGAGTACTCCCCTGTGTAACTTTGTTGTCAGCTAGTGGCAGCTCATGCGTGACACCTGCCATTTGCTGAGGCCATTTGAGGAGGCCACGTTATTTGTCAGTCGCCAGGACTACGGGATGAATAACGTCATTCCACTGCTTCATGTCCTGGAACAGATGCTGAAAAATCTGTCTGGGCAGCAGACTGGAGACGTAGCGACTACATCTCATGGTCACATGAGTCCGGTGGGGACTGAACTGGAGGAGGAGGAGGAGGACATTGGAGCACAAGCATTGTCTGGTGAAATGAGTGGTTTTTCTACCCAGGTGACAGGAGCGGAGGAGCAGGAGCAGCTGGAGGAGGTAGATGGAGATGAGGAAGACGAGGCAAATGACCCGCAAGTACCGTGGCTGTATACAGTGGAGATGGAGGCAGGGAGTCCTTCGGAGTCACTTGCAGATGGCCCGCAGCATGCTTATTTGCCTGGCTAGTGACAGCCGAATAGTCACCATCCGGCAGAGTGATGACTTCTGGCTCTCCACCCTATTGGACCCTCGCTACCGGTCCAAAATGGGAGCCTTTTTCCCAGCTGCTGAGAGGGAGGACAAACTCAAATACTATAGGGAAATCCTCCGTAGTCAGTTGGCCACTGCCTATGTGCAGCATCGTCCATCCTCTGTCAGGTCTGACCGGGGGGTTCCTCAGCGCTCACGTACCACTGCCGCGGCTGCTGTGGGAAGGTGGGGGGGGGGGGGTAGGAACAGTACCAGCTCCATCAGCAGCAACCTAAGTCTGGAGTCTCTGATGAGCAGCTTCCTTCACCCGTCTAGTGAGGAGGGCACTCACCAGCAACAGGACCTGGAGCAGACCCTGAACCAACAGGTGGTGGCCTACTTGGACAGCACTCTGCCACCCCAGTTAGAAGATCCGCTGGACTACTGGGCAGCCAAACTGAATGTGTGGCCTCAACTTGCTGAGTTTGCAGTGGAGAAGCTGTCCTACTCGGCCAGTAGTGTGGCATCAGAGTGGGTGTTCAGTGCGGCGGGGGCCATCGTAACCCGCTTGTCCACCGGAAATGTGGAACGACTGACATTTGTCAAGATGAATCAGGCGTGGATCGGCCAGGATTTCCACACACCAATGCCTTAGGCGTCAGATTACATCAGCCATGACGCCTCACCCAAACTTTGAGAAATGAGTCTGGGTTCAAACTACCTGCCTCAGCCACTATTCTGATGCCGCCACCCGCCTGATGCCACACATCTGCTGCCAGTTTCTCCATCTGCCTACCACCATCTTTACCAGGGACTGGTATTGCCACCCACCTACACACTCTGTCATTGTACCACTCTATGACCTCATGCTGCTGCGGTTGCTGGTACTGTGACCTCCACCCTGTGTCATTGTGTCACTCTCTGACCTCATGCTGCTGCTGCTGTTGTTGCTGCTGCGGTCACCTCCACACCGTGTCATTGTGGCACTTTCTGACCTCATGCTGTTGCTCCTGCCTTCACCTCCACTCTCTGTCATTGTGCCACTCTGTGGCCTACTCCTGTTTGTGCCACCTCCACACTCTGTCATTGTGCCACTCTCTGACCTCATGCTGCTGCTGTTGATGATGTCATCTCCACACTGTGTCATTGTGCCACTCTATGGCCTACTCCTGTTTTTGCCACCTCCAGAATGTCATTATCCACTCTCTGACCTCATGCTGCTGCTGTTGTTGCTGCTGCGCTCACCTCCACACCCTGTCATTGTGCGACTCTCTGACCACATGCTGCTGCCCTGACCTGCACACTGTGTCATTGTGCCACTCTCTGATCTCATGCTGTTGCTCCTGCCGTCACCTCCAATCGCTGTCATTGTGCCACTCTGTGGCCTACTCCTGGTTTTGCCACCTCCAGAATGTCATTGTGCCACTGTCTGACCTCATGCTGCTGCTGTGGCTGCTGCCGTGCCCTCCACACTCTGTCACTGTGCCAATCTGTGGCATACTGATCTTGCCACCTGAGCCCTCAGCCTGATTTTGTCCAACTGGCGCTGCCATGACTATCAGGCTGCATTCCCGCTTCAGTTTTTTGGTCAGTTTTGCCCTCTTAAGTGACCAGGGAATTTTAGAGTGAAGCGATTCTAATAGCGGCAGCAGTCATGTGCGTGTCATACTAAAACACAGCATTGTATGAAGACCAAACCAATCTCACTCTGCATATTTAAGCATGGCACAACGTTCTACAGCACCCTACAGGCTCTCTGCAGCCTGGAAATAGCTGTTTTTTTACGTGATTCATCCCGAAGTAATTCGGACCGAAACAAATTTTGTCGGAAAATTCGGCGAAGTAGGCGAACCGCATTTTTGAGAAATTCGCCCATCTCTAGTTATAATGCATCCTTGTAAGCTTGTTGGGACCTGGGGCGATGAATTTGAAATCTTATAAAGCCCGGAACCACCGGGTTACCCTTCCATTTTTGCCTTTATTTTGGGCCATTCATTTCAAAGGGGAATGATCAGTGATGACCCTATACTGTCTCCCCACTAGGTAGTAGCGTAGTGACTCAATGGCCCACTAGAGAGCCAGACATTGTCTCTCTCTAACAGAGTAGTTTTTTTCAGTCAAAGAGAGTTTTTGGCTAAGGTATACAACAGGGTGTTCTTCCCCATTGACTAGCTGAGACAGGACAGCCCCTAAGCCCACTTCTGAGGCATCTGCATGAACTATAAATGATCTCCTAAAGGTAGAAGTGATTAGTATTGGTCTCTTGCAGAGCCACTCCTTCAGTTTTTGAAATGCTTGTTCAGCCTCCTGGTTCCACTTAACCATGGTGGACTTTGTCCCTTTGGTGAGGTCTGTAAGAGGGGTAGCAATTGAGGCAAAACTTGATACGAATCTCTTATAGCACCCTGCAATCCCCAAAAAGACTCGACCTGCTTTTTAGAAAAGGGTTGAGGCCAATTTCGAATGGCTTCAATCTTGTCAACTTAGGGTTTGACGACCCCTCGCCCAATGTTGTACCCGAGATAGCGAGCCTCCTCTGGCCCTATCGCGCATTTTTTTGGTTTGTTGTTAGACCTACTGTCCCTATCGTGTCTAGGACTGTTTGTACTTTGGCTAGATGGGATCTCCAGTCGGAATTATATATGACCACATTGTCTAGATACGCGGTTGTGTATTCGTTATAGGGCTGCAGGATGAGGTTCATCAACCTCTGGACTGTAGCAGAAGCCCCATAAGGACATAAGGACAGCAGGTAAGGACAACATACTGGAAATGTCCCTTTGGGGTGGAAAAAACTGTTTTTTTCCTTTGCCTTGTCTGTGAGGGGAACCTGCCAATACCTTTTGGTAAGTTCTAATTTGGTTATATACCTAGCAGATCACAAACTCTTTGTCGATCCTCAGCATGGGGTAAGCATCGAACTTTTTCATTTAACTTGCAAAAGTCGTTACAGAACCGCAAGCCGCTATCCGGTTTGTCAATGATCACTATAGGGCTTGACCACCAACTTTGTGACTTCTCTATTACCCCTAGGGCTAACATTTTTCCCACCTCAACAGAGATCGCTTGTCTCTGGGCTTCGGGTACTCTATACGGACTTAACTGTACATTCTTACCCGACTCCATAACAATGTCATGTTTAATGACCTCTGTTCGGCCTGGCATTTCACAGAAGACTCATCAGTTCCTTTGTAGGAACTCAACCTCTTGCCTTTGGATCTCTGACAAGGTCACTGAAATATGGACAGGGGGTAATTCCTTGTTTGGGGCCTCCCTGAGCTCCCTTACAGCCGCCAGACTTTCACAATATTTCCAGGGCTTGATAAGGTTTATGTGGTAAATCTGATAGGTTTCCTTTTCCCTGGCTGGAACACCTTATGGTTTTCCTCATTGACCCTTTCGCTGATGTCATAGAGACTTTGAAATTTCACTAGAAATTTGCTTTCAACTGTCAGGGCTAGTACGAGCACCCTGTCACCTGGCTGAAAGGCTTTGACCCTTGCTGTTCTGTTATATACCCTTGCTTGTGTTTCCTGTGCCTGCTGGATGTTTTCCCTTAGTATGGGCATGACCGCCAAATCCTATCCTGCATCACCACTATGTGTTCAATCACACTTTTGTATGGGGTATTCTTCTGTTCCCAGGTCTCTCTGGCTATGTCTAGGAGTCCCTTGGGTTGTCTCCATATAGGAGCTCGAATGGGGAGAACCCCCTTGTACGCCTGTGGGATTTCTCTTATTGAGAGCATCAGGTAGGGTAATAGGTAGTCCCAGTCCTTACGATGCTTATTCACGACCATTTTTACCATCCCTTTTAATGTTATTTTTAAACCTCTACACCAGTCTGGGGATGATATATGGAGGCACGGAGATGGGTAAGAAGATGACATAGTTCTTTGGTCACCTTGAACATAAAAGAACTGCCCTGGTCAGCTAGGATCTCCTTTGTGATCCCTGTACAGGTAAACATATTGAATAGCTCTTCTGCTATCCCTTTGGAGAAAGTGTTTATGAGGGGAATTGCCTCTGGGTAGTGGGTGACATAATCCACCACCAAGATGTTCTGATGTCCCCTTTATGAAGGGCCCTGACCAGATCCATGCTAATCCAATTGAAGGGAACTTCGATTATAAGCAGAGGAATGGGCTCCGGAAATGGGCTCTAGGGGCATTGATCTGGCACTCTGGACAGAATTGTCAAAATTCCTCAACTGACCTATAGATTCCTGGCTAGTAGAAGTGTCCTACCAGCACATGGGAATTGGCCAATTCTAAAACCATGCGAACATAGAAGGTACCACCAACTGCTCGACCATTTTGGTTGGTGTCTTTTTCACCCTGCATAATAGGTCATTATGCACAGCGAAATGAGGGTAGACCAATCCTTTCTTTGGTACCTGGGGTTTACCATCAATAACTTTTATGCTTTTCGAAGTGTTTACCAGGTTAGGGTCCCTCAATTGTTCCATACCAAAGCCACCTCATGTTGTGGAATCCCGCAGGGAGTCTCTACTGTAAGTAGGGCAATGGCGTAGTCTTTGGTGTCACCATGAATGCAGACTACACCTATACAGCGTGGGTGGAGTTGGTCCGAGTTCACCAACCTTGCTTGCACTAGGGTCACGAAGCTCCCCGAGTCCAGGAGAGCCTGCACTGAGTGTCCATTAACCTTAACAGTACACTAACGTTGGTAGGCACTGGCACTGGCAGCATGAGTGGTATAGGATGGCCTTGAAAACCATGAGGTACACCTTCCCAGGCCACATTCCATGGGTTCCCCCAATAGTGGGCAACGTGTCGTCACATGTCCCAGTCCTTGGCACCGCCAGGAGACGATGGGGTCCCAGGTCTAAGGAAAAGGGTTCCTTTTTGGGGTGGGCGACCTTTCCCCTTTTTCACTCAACCTTGGGACAGGAACAGTCATATCCCCCGTGTTGGTTTCTGCTGATTCCCAAGGGTATGTAGTACCTCATGAAACTCCTCGGTGGCGCTTTATCTCTCCACACCCAAGACTAGCTCGTCCACACTTTTTGGGTTTGTGGACCCCACGCACCGCTGGAACCTTATGGGAATGGCCTGGACAAAGTGCTCACAGACAATCCGCTTGACCACCTGAGCAGACGTGAGGGTCTCTGGCTGCAGCCACTTGTTGGTAGGGTGAAAGAGGTCATACATCTGTGATTGGGCTGACTTTGCAGATTAAACACCTAGGCATAGACTCTCTGGGCTCTTACAGCTTGGATGATCCCCAGTTGGGCTAGTATCTCTGCTCTCAGCTTGGTGTAGTCCTTGGTGTCCAGAACCCTCAGAATGAAGTAGGCCTCCTACGGTTCACCAGTTAGGAACGGGGCCAGGACATCCCCTCACAGGTCCATGTGAAGCTGCTCTCTCTCCGCAATCTTCTCAAAGGTCCTGAGATATGCTTCAATGTCATCTTCCTTGATCATTTTGCCCAGGACATTTTGCACCACTGGGCGGGTGTGGACTGCCCACCTGTATATCCCTCTGGCCTTACAGTCAAGGTCTGTAGCTGCTGCTGCAGAGTCTGGTTCAACTGCTGCTGTTCCTTCACTGTGGCTTGGTGCGTTTCAATCAACAGGCGATTGATTTCAGCCTAGGCCCGGATGGTTTCCTCATGCGCCTTTGGCTGGCCGCCATCAGTTGGAGGTTAGTGTTAGCCTGGATCAGCTGTTTTAGCAGCTCGGCCATCTTAGCCAACTCTAGTGACTGCCCAGTTGCAGCTTTCACCTAGGACATGGGTTTGTAATGCTCCCTCTGTTTGTCTCAGGTACTGTCTCTGTAAGAGCACTGCACTTTAATATACCTGTTGCATCCTTCACCATATATGAGCTTTTACAGCTCCGGGATCATAGCATAAGTCCATTTAGGAATTGAGACAGGGACAATCTTGGGTGCAAATATGGGTCCTCCCGTATTTTACTTTAGCAAAATAGGCATACAAAACACACACAGCATAAATGAAAACCTGCTCGTCTGAGCACTAACTAAACAGGTTAGTTCCACTCACTAACACCTTGAAGAAACAAACGGAAAGTTGTGTGGCAGACAGTGTTCCTCCAGTGTAACTCCTCACAGGCCCAAACAGTTAGTCCAGAGTTGCAACCACACCTAATCAGCTGACTTGCTGATTTATATAGGCCAGATAAAGGCTGGCGTGGAACATGAGTAGGCACCCAACCAACACTTTGCCTACTCCCAATAAAAAGTCATCTTGGAATGGCCAGAATAACCATGCTAATATGTTAAACATGTGTCAACTACCTGATGCAATTGACACCTATTAAATGGCTTTTTATTTCACTGACTCCTGACCTTGCCTCTACGCTTCTCCAGGTATATTCGAAGAACCTGGCTGGGATATGTACTGTACACCATCACAGACTTTTCCAGCTGCTGCCTTACACTTGCTTAAGGCTTCTTTCTGTGCTAATTTGTGCTTTTCATATAGTACATAGCCTCCCTTCTATAACCCCTTAAGCTGAACACCTGAAAAGTACTTAATGACCAGCACATTTTTTTAGTTTTTGCCTCTTTGCGTTTCAACAGTCGGAACATTTTATTTTTTCAATGACGCAGTTGTATGAGGCCTCGTTGTATTGGGGACAAGTTGCAGTTTTGGGGGGAATAGCTTAAGTTCACTTATAAATGATTGCAGAATTTTTTTTCAATTGTTTTTCAAATTTTGTTTGTTTTTTAAAATTATTTTTTACACCATTCACATTTCACACTTAATAACTTGTTAGATTAATTCTACAGGTTATTATGGCCGTGTGGATACCTAATATGTGTAGTTGTTTTGTGTGTAATGTATGCACAACTATTTTTTATTAAAGACTTATTTTTATTTTATTATTTTATTTATTTTTTCTACACTTAATGTTTTTTACTTTTTTTTTATCCCATGAAGGATACATGTTAAATTTTTTTTACACCTAGTAATATATTAGCATATTCATATGTGCTAATTGTAGCGTGTGCTCCCGTGCCTCGGCCCACGGGCCATGGGCGCACCCGTGGCCGCTCCCCCGGGTGCCTGCCGGGGTCGGGTGGCGCCGCTGGCCGCGGGACGGGCTGTGGGTCCATTCGTCCTGGAGACTTACCTGACCGCGTTCCTGACACGTTCGTGCCCTCTTCCGGCCGAGGCGCGCGCCCGCTCCCTAGGGCACACTCGCGCTCGTTCTTGTAAATCTAAAGGGCCAGAGCCCCGGTAATTGGCTAATTGCCGGGCGCTTCCCCTATTTATGGTTTCGCTCCACGGTCCTTCCTTGCTGGACCTATGTTGCCTCATGCCCTAGAAAAAGCGTTCTTTAATTGTGTTCTTGCCTTGCCGTGTACCAGACCTCTTGCTACGTTTCTCGACTCCGAACCTCTGCCGCCTGTCCTGACCTTCCTGCCTGCCCACGACTACAATTCTTGGCTTACGATTCTGTACCTCGCTGCACCTCGGCCACCACCGCAAGCCCGCCGCGTCAGGGGTAGTGACCTGGTAGAATCCCGCCGCAGCAAGTCCATCTTTGCGGCAGGCTCTGGTGAAAACCGGGACCTACTTAGACTCCTGCTCCCTGGTGCGGTTTTTGCCATCGCTTGCGGTGGTCAAGTGAATCCACTACCTAGCCGTTACAGTTAGATCCAGCCATGGATCCCGCCAAGGTGCCCCTGCCAAGTCTTGCGGATCTTACGACCATTGTTGCCCAACAGTCACAGCAGATCGTGCAACAAGTACAGCAATTGGGACAGCTGTCCGCCATGATGCGTCAACTCCTGGTGTCCCAGCAGCAGAAACCTGCCTCTTCGCCGGTGATTCCAACACCCCCGGCCGTCCCGCTGGCAACCGTTGGCCCGAAGCTTCGCCTTCCTCTACCTTCCAAGTTCGACGGGGAATCGAAGCTTTTCAGAGGATTTATCACGCAGTGCTCCATGCACGTGGAGCTGATGGCCGACCAGTTCCCCACTGAAAGGTCGAAAGTAGCGTTCGTGGTGAGCCTGCTATTCGGAAAAGTCCTGGCCTGGGCGACACCCCTTTGGGACAGGAAAGACCCTGTGACCGCAGACCTACAGGTTTTCCTCACTGAATTCCGCAGCGTTTTCGAGGAGCCTGCGTGAGCATCTTCTGCGGAAACGACACTTTTGAACCTACGTCAGTGGGACTCCTCCGTAGGAGACTATGCGGTCCAATTCCGCACCCTAGCCTCCGAGCTGTCGTGGAATGACGCCGCTCTCTGCGCCACTTTCAAGAAGGGCCTGTCAAGCAGAGTAAAGGACGCACTTGCAGCTAGAGATCTCCCATCTTCTTTGAGCGAACTTATCCATCTGGCCACTCGCATAGACGTGCGTTTTACGGAGAGACAGCAGGAGCTCCGCCAGGAGTGTGATTCGGCTCAACCTCGCCGTCTACCTCATCTGGCTCCTGTGTTCCAGAGATCTCCGCTGCCCCCTCCACAGGTTTCCACTGAAGAACCCATGCAGGTGTACCGGGCACACTTGTCGGAGGTAGAGCTATCCCGCCGCCGGATGAAGAACCTTTGCCTCTACTGCGCCAGTAAGGACCATTTCCGTAGGAGTTGTCCACAGCGTCCTCAGTGTTCGGGAAAAGCTCGCTCCTAGGTGCCATAGGAGAGGCGTCCCTAGGTGCTCAGTCTTCCTCTCCACGACTGATGTTGCCAGTGGAGGTAACGACGGATGCTGGCCTATCTGTTCGGGTTCCTGCCTTCCTGGACTCCGGCTCCGCCGGGAACTTCATTCATGCCTCCTTGGTGTCTCGTTATCGCTTGCCAGTGATCCGCCTGGTGAAGCCCTTGCTCATCTCTTCCGTCAGTGGGGAGCTTTTTAGCAACTCCATTCAGTTCATAACCCGGCCTGTGACCCTCCGTGTGGGGGTCTTACACACGGAAAAGATTTCTTTTCATGTCCTGCCTCGCGCTTCTTCGGCGATCCTGTTGGGGCTACCCTGGCTGCAACGTCACGCCCCTACGTTTGATTGGAAGACAGGTGAACTCCTGCGTTGGGGATCAGAGTGCCAGGACCTCTGTTTGGTGGCACCATGCCCGGTGTCCATCTCTCCTCCCCAGTCGCCCGTCAAGCCTCTGCCAGGTCTGACAGCGGAGTACCAGGATTTTGGGGATGTATTCTCGGAGAAACAGGCTGAGAAGATATCGCCCCATCGGCCGCATGACTGTCCATAGACCTCCTCCCCAGGACCAGTTCCCCACGTGGTAGGGTCTACCCTCTGTCTGTGCCCGAGACTCAGGCCATGTCGGCCTACATTCAGGAGAATTTACTGAAAGGCTTCATACGCAAGTCCTCCTCTCCAGCCGGTGCTGGATTCTTCTTCGTCCAGAAAAAAGACGGCTCTCTTCGTCTGTGTATTGATTACAGAGGGCTAAACAAGATCACGGTGAAGAATCGATACCCTCTACCCCTGATCTCTGAGCTCTTTGATTGTCTCCGAGGAGCCAAGGTGTTTACCAAATTGGACCTACATGGAGCCTATAACCTCATCAGAATTCGAGAGGGGGACGAGTGGAAAACGGCCTTCAACACGCGTGACGGGCATTTCGAGTATCTCGTGATGCCCTTTGGGCTATGCAACGCCCCAGCCGTATTTCAGGAGTTCGTCAATGACGTATTCAGGGACTTGCTGTACACCTGCGTCATAGTATATCTGGACGATATCCTGATTGTCTCCCTGACATACAGACTCATCGGGTACAGGTGCACCAGGTTCTGCGACGTCTGCGGAATAATCGACTGTATGCCAAGCATGAGAAGGGTCGGTTCCACCAGGCCAGCCTTCCTTTCCTCTAGTACATAGTCTCTGATCGAGGTCTGCAGATGGACCCAGCTAAACTCTCTGCGATCCAGCAGTGGCCACGACCTGTCGGTCTTCGGGCGATACAACGCTTCCTGGGATTCGCCAACTACTACCGGCAATTCATTCACCATTTCTCTACGCTGGTGGCTCCTATCGTGGCTCTCACCCGAAAGAACGCTAATCCGAAATGTTGGCCTCCGCTTGCCGAGGAAGTATTCTCCCAACTGAAGACAGCGTTTTCCTCAGCACCTATCTTGGTCCGTCGGACCCGGAGAAACCCTTCAGCCTAGAGGTGGATGCCTCTTCCGTAGAGCAGGGTGGTCCTGACCCAAAAGGGGTCCTAAAGGCAAAACTGTCACATGCGGTTTTTTTTCTAAGACTTTCTCAACGGCAGAACGAAATTATGCCATTGGCGATCGGGAACTGTTGGCAATAAAATTGGCCCTAGAGGAATGGCGACATCTGTTGGAGGGAGCTCGACACCCATTTGACGTCTTCACAGACCATAAGAACCTCCAATACCTTCAGACAGCCCAGTGTTTAAATCCTTGCCAGGCCAGGTGGTCTCTCTTTTTCTCACGTTTTGATTTCAAGATCCACTTCCGACCGGCCCAGAAAAATTTTAAGGCGGACGCCCTCTCCTGTGCTTCTGACATTAACGGAGAAGAACCAGTGTCTCAGCACATCATTTGCCCTGAACGGCTGGTTTATGTGGCTCCTGTGGATCTCCGTAGCGTTCCTCCAGGCAAAACCTACGTGCATCCTGCACTCAGGAGGAGGATACTGGGTAGGGGGCATAGTTCTCTACTGCCGGGCCCCCCCGGGAAAACGGAAGTCCTACGCCCTTATCTCGCGACAAATTTTTGCCCCTGCCAGGATGTCAAGGACTTCGTTCTCTCCTGTGCCACATGTGCCAGAAACAAGGTCCCACGCCATAGGCCCGCGGGTCTCTTAGTCCCTCTGCCTGTTCTGGAGTCTCCATGGACACACATAGGCATGGACTTCATCACGGACATTCCTTCTTCCTCTGGAAACTCTGTCATCTGGGTGGTCACTGACCGATTCTCGAAGATGTCCCACTTTGTGCCGCTACCTGGGTTTTCCCCTTCTCCACCCAAATTTGGGGGCCACTTTTCCATCACATTTTTTCCCCCAAACAAAGGGTTAACCCCCCCACATCGTTTTCTGAAACGAGGTTTTTTCCAAAATTTTTCCCCCAAGTTTTTGGGGTGCCCAAAGGGTTTTGCTTGGGGAAATTTTAAGCTAGACTTTAATCCGCTTTCCTTCCCCCAATAAATGGGGCAGGTGGAGGGGGTAAAACAGATCTTGGGGGAAAATACCCAAAAGGGTCCAAAACTGGTTTTCCCGGGGGGAGGGTTTTTTTATTAATCATCCGGGCCTTGACCCCGAAATTGGGGCCCTTTCCCATTTTTTTTGGGGGTAGGGGTTTAATTTGGTTCCCTCATCCACGGCCCCCCCCCCCCCTTGGCCTTTCGGCCCCAATAGGTTTCCCCCCCCCAAAGGACAAAACCCACCGGGCGGGAATATCGGGGGTCAAATTTGGGGGGAGGAGACCCCGACATGCCTCTAAAATCAGGGGTTGGGGCAGAGGGGAGATTTCCCCAATTGGTTTCCTCCCAGGGGGATAAATGTTGGCTTTTCTTTCCCAAATATTACCGCCTCAAAAATTTCCCCCGCTATAAGGTTTTGGGGTTTTCCCGGGGTTTTTTGGGAAAAATTTCAGAAAAATTTTTTCCCCTTTCCCCCAACTTTAACCCGGTTTTTTTCCACCCAAGCTCTGCTTACCCCCCCATCCCCCCCCTCCCCGGAAAAACCCCCCAAAAAAACCTTTAAAGGTCTCCCCCTAAAGGGGCCCCTGGTTTTTTCCCCAACCCGGGGTTCTTTTCCCGAGGAAACCCCCTGCTCCGTTCCCCCGGAAGGAAAAATTCCCTGATGTTTTTGAGGTGAAGGGCAAAAACCCCGGACATTTTAAAAGGAAAAATCAGGGGTAAGTGGTTCTTTTTTTTGTAGGGGGGAAAAGGGGTTTTGGCCCCGAGGAAAAGGTTTCCTTGGGGGCCCGGGGTCCAATTATCCCTGAACCCAAATTGAAAATTCCCTAAAAAAATCCTTTTAGCCCCAAAAAAAAAGAGGGGGGAGAAAAAAAAATTAAGGGTGTGGGGGGGGAAAATGTTAGGGGCGTTTTTCCCCTCCTCCCGGCCCCCAGGGCGCCCGGCCCCTGTGGGGCCGCCTCCCTTGGGGTTTCCCCCCCCGGGGTCGGGGGGGGTTTTGGCCCCCCCGCTGGGCGCGGGGGGGGCGGGGGTCGTCCACTTTGGGCCCTGGAGACTTTTCCCCGGGCCGCATTTTCCCGACTCGGTTTCGCCCGCTTCGTAGGGGGCGCGCCTTTTTCTCGGTTTTTGAAATTTGGAAAAGGGCCCGCGCCCCCGGGAATTGGCTATTTTCCGGGCCTTCCCCCATTTTTGGTTTCGCTCCACGTTTCCCTTTCCCTTTCTGGATCTATGGGTTTCCTCGGTCCTAGAAAAAAACGTTTTTTGCCTTTCCCCTGTACCAGACCTCTTTGCTAGCCCCCCCCACTAGAACCTCTGTCGCCTGCCCTGACCCTTCCCGCCTGCCCACGAAACCCATTCTTGGGGGTTACCAATTCGTAACTGGCTGCACCTTTGCCGCCAACGCAAGGGGCCCGTCGGGGGTCAGGGGTAACCCAACCC
Source organism: Phyllomedusa bahiana (assembly GCA_025379985.1). Lineage (NCBI taxonomy): Eukaryota > Metazoa > Chordata > Amphibia > Anura > Hylidae > Phyllomedusa > Phyllomedusa bahiana. The sequence goes on from JAODAL010012365.1 coordinate 41,921, forward strand.
GGTAGGGAAACCCGGGCCCCCAAACAAAATCCATCCCACTTTCCCTCTGGGAAAACCGGCCTTTTTTTGGAACTTTAGTTTCCCCCCCTTTTTTCCCATATTGCTTCTTGGTTTCCAGTTATCCCCTCCTTTGTTTTTTTTTAAATATTTAAATTATTTTAATTTTTGGGGTTGTTGTTTTAACAAAGGACAACAAACACCAAAGTTTTTGCCCTTGAAAAACCTAGCTTTTTTAAAAGAAGCCCTCAAAATTCTAGGCCCCACCCGAAAAAATTGGGGGGTGAATTTCCCCCGGGCCCCCGGTAGGGGGACCTTAAAAAAACCCAAACAATTTCCGCAAGAGGGGGAAACCCCTTTTAAACTTCATGCCCCGGCCTTAAAGGTTGATGTGGGAGTTTTAGACAAAACCCCGGAAAATTTTTTAAACCCATTCCAAAAAGCCTTTTCCCGGGTTTTTTCCCCGAACCCGAAAAAAAATTTAGTAAAAAGAAAAGGCGGGCCCCTTTGGTTTAAGGGAAAAAAAAAAACAAAGGAAATTAAAATTCCCCATTTTAAATTTTTTTTAAAAACTTTTTGGGCCCCCTTGAAACCTTTTTAAAAATTTTTTTCCAATAATTTTTTTTTTTTCTCTTTTTTCGCATCCTTTTTGGGCCTTTCTTAAAAAGCCCTTTTCAAAAAACCCAAAATTCCTCCCAAGTTTGTAAATTCTTTGGGGAAGAAAAAAAAACTTAAAACCTTTTCTAATAAAAAAAATTTCCCCTTTACACCCTTTTTAAATTTTTTAAAACCATAAAAAACAAGGAAAAAAATTTTATTCCCTTTTTGGAAAAAAGGTTTTAAAAAAAAAGGGAAAGGAAGCCCTCCCGCCAAAAATTTAATAAAAACCAAAAAAATCAACCTTTGGAACAATTTTAAATAATTTTACAAATTAAAAATTTTAAAATTTTTCCCCCAAAACCCCCCTTTAAATTTTAAACTAAAAACCTGACCCCTTTAAAAAATTGTTATCAAAATTTAATTTAACATGTTTCCAATAAATTTTTTAAAAAAAACAACAAAACAAAAAACTCGTTTTTCATATTTGCTGACATGTAACAGCAAACAGGCTTCAATCAGAAATTATTAAATTACTGACATCTCATTTTACAAGTGACAATGATCCTATTTTGCAAACTTACGGATTTTCTTATGTTGACTTGTGTAGGAAAGAAAAATATACAGTATATTGTTGAGTTGCAGATTTTGTTGTTGTGTTGATTTTCTTTACTCCACCAAATCTGCATAGGTAAATGAAGGCATGGGGTGAAATGTCCCAAATTCTGTACTGTAAATGGGATGAGGACAAATAGTAAGCAGGAGGTCATTGGGGATAGAAAAATATACTGGTTGGAAAAAAAAGGGGGAAAAAAAAGTTTTTGGCCTCATTTTTTCAAAAATTTTTTTTAAACCCATATACTAACCAGTCATAATAGACCTTTAAATGTTTCTCAGCCATCAAAGCAAGGACACCTGACCTATGACTTGTTTCTAGATAATGAACCAGTGAGAGCACAATGTTGCTATTCAAGGAGCTGAAGCTACTCATCACCAGTTGGGAGCTTCGGAAGGTAGTGTTATGTTTTTTTGCGTTTTTATTTTTTATCAAGAGATCATTTTAATTTAAAACTTAAAGTAAAACTCTCCCTGAACATTTAACCCAAAATATACTGGTTTGGAAAACTGTGAGCAATAAAATTCCCGTATTTAAATGTATATACAAAATTTGAATTGAGAAATCATAATTTTAAGGGTAATTAAATTTTTTCCCTTTTCCCCCCACACATTTCAGATTCAAAGGCAATATACCATCATGCCAGCCAGAGGTTCCAGTTGACTAACAGGAATTACAGTTAGAGAAAAAAGAGCCACAAGAGTCTGGAGCGTTTTTGCTAAATCTCTGGAGACAACAGTAAATGGGGCCCTATCAAATTAGAGGGTCGCAAAAAAAGAATAAAGCAATTCCCCTAGAAAAAAAACAAAAGAGTCTCCGCCCATCCAAATTAAAAAAAAAAACCTTTTTATTTCAAAACATATTAAAAAGCAACAAAAATGCATATAAAAAAAACGCTATAATCCACGCTTACAAAATTTTTGGGCCCGCAACAATTTCCCTTGCTCCCCCATCATGTCTATTCTCATATAACAAAACATTTAAAAAACAAACCTTTTCTTCCTTAACCCCCCCCTAATTCTGGGAGGTTAAACCCTTTGCTGATTAACTCTTTACGCTGCTTCTAAAGTCAAAGGTTATATATTCCAAAAAAGTTTGGAGCCTTATAAAAATTACTGAAAAAGAAGGGTGAGGAAAGGGAAAAAAAAAAAGAAGGAAGAAAAGGGAAAAAAAAAAAAACAAACCCTTTCCCCTTTTTTGTATTATTTTTATTTTTTTATAAGGGTTAAATCTTAGCCCAAAATTAGAAGGATTTTAAGGGGAAGGGGAAGAGAAGGAAAAAAGGAGAAAAGACAAAGGAAGAAAGGGAAGAGGGAAATTTTTCTTTTTTTCTTTTTCTTTTCTCTTATAAATTATATTAAATCCTGTAGCTAAAATGAGAAGGGTAAGGAAGGAAAGAGAAGGAAAAAAGGAGAAAAAGGAGGAAGGAAGAAAATGAAAAGGAAAAAAAAAAAAATAAAATATTTTTATGAATTGGAAAACGAACCTGCAATATTCCCATAGAGTTTACAAAAGACAATATATTTGGGATGTACAATCCCCCCCCCTAAAAATTTTAAAACAAGAATTTAAGAACAATTACAGGGAGTTAACAACAGACATACCATCTCCTCAGGACGGCCCCCAAAATTTTATAGAAAACCCTTAAAGGGGAATTTTAAAATAATTTTTTTTTCTAAGGAAATTGGGGAAAATGGGGTTTTTTAAACCCAAAAAGGGAAAGGGGGGGATTTTGGGGAAAAGAAAGTATGAAATAGGGAGGCATTTTTTTAAACCCCAGAACAAAGGGATCCAAAGGGATTAAACTTCAGAAACAATCTCATGTATATATATTGATCTTCTCCTCACTTCCTTTTTTTTCTTCCCTCTTCCCTTTCTTCCTTTTTCCTTTCTCCTTTTTTTCCTTTTCTTTCCTTCATTATCCTTCTAATTTAAGCTATAGGATTTAATATTATTTACAAAACAATACAAAAAAAGAAATGATTTTTTTTTCTTTTTCCCTTCTCCCTTTTTCTTTTCTCCTTTTTTCCTTCTCTTCCTTTCCCTAACATTCTAATTTTATTTATAAGGGTAGGGAAAAGAGAAAAAAAAAATTCCCTGTTCCCTTTCTTCCTTTTTCTTTTCTCCTTTTTTCCTTCTATTCCCTTTCTTATCCTTCTAATTTTAGCTATAGGATTTAATATTATTTATAAAAAAAATAAAAGAAAAAGGGAAGAATTTTTTTTTCTTTTTCCCTTCTTGCCTTATTTGCTTCTTCATTTTTCTTTTCTCCTTTTTTCTGTCCCTTTCCTTTTCCTTTTTTTCTCTTTCCTTTCTTTTCCTTTCTTCCTCCTCTTCCCTTCCTCACCCTCTCATTTCAGTAATTGTAAAAGGTCCAAATTTTATTGCTATATATAACCTTTGGCATTAGAAGTAACGCAAAGAGTTAATAAGCTAAGGTACCTCCCAGAATTAGAGTGGGGTTAGGAAAGCAGGTTTGTTTTTAAATGTGTTGCTATATGAGAATAGACATGCTGCCTGAAACGCGTAAGTGTGGATTATAGTAGTTTGGGTTTTTTTACCTGCATTTGTATTGCTTTTTGACATGGATTTGAAATAAAAGGAACATTTTTTAATTTGGACGTCTTTTGAGTTTTCTCAGAGCAATTGCATTTGCATTTATGAAGCTGATAAACCTTCCATTGTCTGTTGCACGTCTGCTACAGACAAGTTTCTTGAAAACTAGTGAATGATGACTGAAGCCGGGTGAGCACCTGAAATCTATATATACAGTATATTCTTTATGTGTTTCACAAAAAGAACACTTGGTGCCCAATAATTGTGTTGTTCCATTGCACTGTACCTTCCCAAGGGGGTTCAAAAATACCTCAAGACCAAAAACAGAGAGCAGAATGTTGAATCAGATGTGCATGCTGTCCATGATCCAAGGAACAAAGGACGAAGACAACCACAACTTTTGGGGCTGTGTTGGGGTGATAGGCAGAATTTATTTTTACAGTGGATATCTTTTGATTCCCTGAATCAAAAGCTGGACCATTAGCTGCTGCTGGTGCTTCTGCCTCTTTCCCTTCTCCTTTCTTTCCACTTCATTATTATGACTGCAGCCACCAGGTACATCTGGGTAATTTCAAGTTAATTCTCTGTTTCTTCTTTGTATTCCTCATACTCTTATTCTCTTCCTTCTTTTTCCCCTCCAAAACTCCTCTTTTCATTAAATTTCCATTGTGGGTCTTTAATACTGTCACTTAGGAGACTACATATGTGTTTCCTGTAGGTGGTCTTGCATCTGGGGGAGAAAAAAAATATATCCTTACATCTATGCAGTACTTGCTATATCCTGAAGTCTAATATTCATTGTTTCGCAGAGCATATTTTCAGTTTCCTACCATTAGGTGGTGGGTATCTTTGTAACTTTGCTATGGGTCCCTATGAATTCTAGTTACAGATGCATTAACAACCTCAGGCACTTTTGCAACAAAGCTTCTACGTGTGAGTATATCTTTACTATCTACTTGAACTTACTCATGACTCACAAACTCCTGTAGCTATATTTGATCTAGAGATATAAAAAATACAGCAAAATAAGAGAAAATGTTACAAGTCACAGAAATGCATGGATTTAATGGTTTACTTTAATGTTTAGCATAATTAACACATTGATAGTTAAACTGGAATTAGATCACAGCACAATAATCCAATTAAAGGAGGATTTATTTTTGTAGGAGCGCTGCTTGCATGTGACAAATGTAATATACTGTTACAGTTAATACCATGTATATAAATTACTTCCCAGCATGACTAAAGAAGCCACAGACACTATAACACATAATATATTTAGCCTAATAATTTCTTGCCTATGTGTTGAAACCTCTATTCACAACTTTTCATGGCAAAACAATGGCTGTCCTTTATATAAAAGGTTGCACACCGACACTGTAGTTTTTAGTTCATAGAAAAAACTTTATTGAGCAATATAGTATTAATCATCCGGCTTCATAAAACATATGGTCAGTATACTTTCATTTTTAATTATAATAAGATTCGTTTATTCTGACGTTTCGGTCCCTAATCGGACCTTTTTCAACTGAATCTTTCACAAGTTTTTTTTACATTTCTCATTCAATTCTTTGAAACTTTTTTATACCAGACTCGCGCTGCGTGGTGTAGTGTATGGAGCCGGAAAAACAATGGCTGGCATCCTTATCTGGTAACACACTACCGGCAATAAAGAGAAAATAGCAGGTTATGAAGAAGCGATGGAAGATTTCTGCCTAATTCCATGCAGAATCTACATCAAGAAGTGATTTAACATCTTTTTTTCTGTATGAGGATGCTCATTGAAGATATGTTGCGCTTTAATTAGAATTCTGCACAGATTTTGAAACAGAATCCACAGGGTAATCCACAGAAACATTACCCGTGTTAACATGGCCTAAGATCTTAAAGATGCTTGACATTATCTTTGTAGTACTACTGGGTACAGTTTTAAGATGCAGATACCATGGCCAAGACCAAAGAGCTGTTTAAGGACACCAGAGACAATTGAAGACCTGCACAAGGCTGGGATGGGCTACAGGACAATAGGCAGCAGCTTGGTGAGAAGGCAACAATTGTTGGTGCAGTTGTTAGAAAATAAAAAAAACAGAAGATGACTGTCAATCTTCCTTGGTCTGTGGCTCCATGCAAGATCTCGCCTCATGGGGTAAGCATGATTCTGAGGAAGGTCAGGGGGACAGCTCAGAACTACACTTGTGAACCCAATCAATGACCTGAATAGAGCTGGGTCCACAGTCTCAAAGATTACTGTTAGTAACACTACGCCATCAGGGATTAAAATCCTGCAGGGCACGCAAGATCACCCTGCTCACAACACATATCCAGGCCCATTTGAAATTCACCAATGACCATCTGGATGATTCAGAGAAGGCATAGGAGAAGGTTATGTGGTCAGATGAGACCAAAAGAGAACTTTTTGGTATCAAATCCACTGGGCATGTTTGCAGGAAGAAGAAGGATGAGTACAACCCCCAGAACACTGTCCCAACCATGAAGCATGGGGGTGGAAATATTATACTTTGGCAGTGCTTTTCTTCAAAGGAGACAAGATGACAGCCCTGTATTGAAGGTAGGATTGATGGGGCCATGTATCGAGAGATTTTGGCCAACAATCTCCTTCCGTCAGTAAAAGCATTGAAGATGGGTCGTGGCTGGGTCTTCAAGCAGGACAATTATTATTATTATTATTATTTATTTTTGAGCGCCCTTGGTTCAGAGCGCTGACATTCGGTTTCATACATAACATAGGTAAAAACAAAGTACAAAGGTGACAAATTACTAACTAACAACTGGTACAGAAGGAGAGAGGTCCCTGCCGTGAGGGCTTACAGTCTACGAGGAAGGTGGGAAGAGACAGAAGGTGAGGGGCCCAGACATGGTTATGGATAGTGTAGTGACAGCAGGGTTATTGTTGGTTATAGGCAATCTGAAGAAATGGGTTTTCAAGTTGCCTTTGAAGTTGGTGAGAGTGGGGAGAGTTTGAGGTGTTGGGCAGTGAGTTCCAGAGTGTGGATGAAGCACGGGAGAAGTCTTGGAGACGTTGTGTGAGGAGCTGATAAGGGGAGAAGCAGAGAAGAAGGTCCTGTGAGGAGCGGAGGTTGCGTGAGGGGAGATATCTGGAGATTAGGGCAGAGATGTATGGAGGGGAATGGTTTGGAGAGCCTTGTAGGTTTCAAGGTTGCTAACTTGAACTGGATTCGCTGGGCAATGGGAAGCCAGTGAAGGGATTGGCAGAGGGGAGAGGCAGAGGGAGTAGCGAGGAGAGAGGTGAATCAGACTGGCAGCAGAGTTAAGGATGGATTGGAGGGGAGTGAGGGTGCTAGCTGGGAGGCCACAAGAGAAGGATGTTGCAGTAGTCTAGGCGGGAGATAACGAGGGCATGGACCAGCATTTTTGTGCTTTCGAAGTTAAGGAAAGAACGGATACGGGGGATATTTTTCAGGTGGAGCCGGCAGGTGGATGTGAAGGTTTTGGATGTGTGGTTTGAAGGACAGATTGGAGTCAAGGGTTATCCCAAGGACTTGTGGAGCTGGTGAGAGAGTGTAGCCATTGACTGTGATAGAGAGATCATGTGGAGGGATGGAGTGGGATGGTGGAAAGATGATGAATTCGGTTTTCTCCACGTTTAGCTTCAGGAGACGTGAGGAGAAGAAGGAGGATATGGACGAAAGACAGTCAGGGATCCGGGAGAGTAGAGAAGTGACATCTGGGCCGGAGATGTAGAGTTGGGTGTCATCAGCATACAGATGGTATTGAAAGCCATGCGATGCTATTAGTTGACCCAGGCCAGTAGTGTCGAGGGAAAAGTGTAGTGGGCCCAGGACAGACCCTGGGGAAACACCAACAGAGAGAGGCCGGGGGGAGGAGGTGGTTGCGTGAGTGAGAGACGCTGAAAGTCTGATCAGTGAGGTAGGAGGAGATCCAGGAAAGAGCCAAGTCCGTGATGACGAGGGAGCAGAGGATTTGTAGCAGGAGGGAATGGTCAACAGTGTCAAAGGCAGAGGACAGGTCTAGGAGGAGAAGCACAGAGTAGTGGCGTGAGGCTTTGGCCTTTGCTAGGTCGTTGGTGACTTTGGTTAGGGCGGTTTCTGTAGAGTGGTGGGGTCGGAAGCCAGATTGCAGTGGGTCAAGGAGAGAGTTGGTGAATAGATGAGAGGAAAGTTGAAGATGGACGTGTTGTTCGAGGAGTTTAGAGGCGAATGGAAGCAGTGAGATGGGGCGATAGTTGGACAGACAAGAGGGGTCAAGAGATGGTTTCTTAAGGATGGGTGTGATGGTCGCATGTTTAAAGGATGAAGGGAAGATGGCAGAGGTTAATGATAGGTTGAAGAGATGGGCGAGGGCTGGGATGATAACAGCGCTAAGGTCAGGGATGAGGTGAGATGGCAGTGGGTCAAGATTACAGGTAGTGAGTTTGGATTTGGACAGTAGAGTGGAGAGGTTGTCATGAGTGACAGTAGAGAAGCAAGTTAGGGGGGTGTGGTGATGAGCAGGTGTAGAGGTGGGATGTGGGGACACTGCAGGAAAAGAGATAGACAGAGGGGACTGTGGGGTGAAGCTTTGTCTGATGAGATTGATCTTAGTTAGGAAGTGAGTGGCGGAGTCGTCTGCTGAGAGGAGAGATGGGGGGGGGGTGCTGGTGGACGGATGCTCTAATAACGTTATTCGCCTCTGACGGCAAAAATACGTTTTTTTATGGATTTTGGCGCAAAAATTCGTTTTTTTTACGTTTTTTGACACTAAAATAATTTTTTTTTACAGATTTTGGCGCTAATGACGTTATCTCGCTTCTTTACGGCAAAAAATACGTTTTTTTACGGATTTTGGCGCAATAATCCGTTTTTTTACGTTTTTTGGCACTAAAATATTTTTATTTTACATATTTTAGCGCTAATAGCGTTATCTCGCCTCTGACGGCAAAAATTCGTTTTTTACGGATTTTGGCGCAAAAATCGGTTTTTTTTAAGTTTTTTGGCACTAAAATAATTTTTTTTACAGATTTTGCCGCTAATAACGTTATCTCGCTTCTGACGCCAAAAATACGTTTTTTTACGGATTTTGGCGCAAGAATCCGTTTTTTTACGTTTTTTGGCACTAAAATAATTTTTTTTACAGATTTTGCCGCTAATAACGTTATCTCGCTTCTGACGCCAAAAATACGTTTTTTACGGATTTTGGCGCAAGAATCCGTTTTTTTACGTTTTTGTCTCTAAAATAATTTTTTTTTACATATTTTGGTGCTAATATCGTTAACTCGCCTCTGACGCCAAAAATACGTTTTTTTTTACGGATTTTGGCGCAAAAATCAATTTTTTTACGTTTTTTGACACTAAAATCATTTTTTTTTACAGATTTTGGCGCTAATAACGTTATCTCGCTTCTGACGACAAAAATACGTTTTTTATGGATTTTGGCGCAAGAATCCGTTTTTTTACGTTTTTTGGCACTAAAATAATTTTTTTTACAGATTTTGGCGCTAATAACGTTATCTCGCTTCTGACGCCAAAAATAAGTTTTTTACGGATTTTGGCGCAAGAATCCGTTTTTTTACGTTTTTTGACACTAAAATTATTTTTTTTACAGATTTTGGCGCTAATAACGTTATCTCGCTTCTGACGCCAAAAATAAGTTTTTTTACGGATTTTGCCGCAAAAATCCTTTTTTTACGTTTTTTGGCACTAAAATAATTTTTTTTTACAGATTTTGCCGCTAATAATGTTATCTCGCTTCTAACGCCCAAAAAATAGTTTTTTACGGAGTTTGGCGCAAGAATCCATTTTTTTACGTTTTTTGGCACTAAAATATTTTTTTTTACATATTTTGGCGCTAATAATGTTATCTCGCCTCTGACGCCAAAACTACGTTTTTTTATGGATTTTGGCGCAAAAATCCGTTTTTTGACACTAAAATAATTTTTTTTTACAGATTTTGCCGCTAGTAACGTTATCTCGCTTCTGACGCCAAAAATACGTTTTTTTACAGATTTTGGCGCAAGAATCCATTTTTTTACGATTTTTGGCACTAAAATAATTTTTTTTACAGATTTTGCCGCTAATAACGTTATCTCGCCTCTGACGCCAAAAATACGTTTGTTTACAGATTTTGCCGCAAAAATCCGTTTTTTTACGTTTGACAATAAAATAATTTTTTTTACAGATTTTGGCGCTAATAACGTTATCTCGCTTCTAACGCCAAAAAAATACGTTTTTTTACGGATTTTGCCGCAATAATCCGTTTTTTATGGCTTTTGGGGCTAAAATCCATATTTTTAAAGATTTTGGCGCTAATAAAGTGATTTAGCTTTTGAGGCAAATAAATACATTTTTTACGGATTTCGGCGCCAGAATCTGTTTTTTGACGCCAATACAGTTATCTTGCTGTATGCAAAGATAATGTGGGTTTTTGTGGATTTTGGTGCAAGAATCTGGTGCAAAATTTAATAAAGCAGTAGCACACAAAGGACAATGTGCTCACAATGGCTACAGTGATCTAAAGGAAGTGACTACTTAACATATTAAATCCACCTGTAGGGTGTAGTTTACATCCAATGGCTTAATTTATGCATACATTAAAAAGCAGAGATGCTCCAAAAAACGCTTCAAAAAACACTCCAAAAAAACGAAAAACGCGCCAAAAACGGCCGTTTTTTCAGCTGCTTTTGACAGGCAGTGGACAGTAAACTCAGTTTCATGAACATTTTTAGTAATTCGTTTTCAGGTCGTTTTTTGTCCTCTGCAGTGTAGACATAGTCTAAGAGAAAGATACTCCCAATCAGATGCATTAGCTTGAACCCATAATCTCGACTGGACAAACAGCCAACAAATCTCTCTATTTAGTTTATCCAGTCTTCTTCCTACCTCCTTCTGTCAGCTTTCTCTGGAAACCAATTACAGGGACAAATCATCCCCTTCCAGCCTTCTCAGTATGAAGAAACACACAATCTGTTTTTGTAGCTGCAGACCTGTGAGCTGTCAAAGCCCAACTTGTGAGATACCATAAAGATGTAGGCATTTGCATGATACATGTACTGTAAAAGTTAATGCAGTCTGTAAGGGGGGCAATTCTCATTTCTCTCCTTTGCAGATGACGTTTATTCATACTTGTCAACTCTCCTGTTTTTGGCGGGGGGGTCCCGCTATTTGGGGTCCCCCCCCGCCCCCCCGGCAGAGTTGGCATTCCTCCCGCCGCCAATAGGCGGCGGGGGCTCTTTAAATGACCGCAGCGCCAGAGTAGCGCTGGTGCGCTACTCTGGCGCCGCCAGGCCGTTCCCACAGCCGGGTGAAGCGGCCGCTGCGCCCGCTTCACCCACCCGCAGTCTCGCTGTGCAGGGAGGAGGCAGGAGGCATCACTCCCTCCTCCCTTCTCCCCCTGTATGTACCGCGCCGGTGTGCGCCGTACATACAGGTCAGCGGCGCAGGGGAAGTGACGTGCGGCTGCACTGACTTCCCCTGCGTCGCTGAGGAGATCGTCCGGAGCGGCCGCGCTGCAGGAGCCTGGTCAGGCAAGTGGCTTTTATTATTTTATTTTTATTAGCTTTAGGGGGATCTACCTGGCTACAATGGGGGGTCTACCTGGCAACAAAGGGGGGGTCTATCTGGCAAACAATGGGGGCATCCTGGCAACAGAGGGGGCACTACCTGGCAACAGAGGGGGCAACTACCTGGCAACAAAGGGGGCACTACCTGGCTAACAATGGGGGCACTACCTGGCAACAGAGGGGGCACTACCTGGCAAACAATGGGGCATCTACCTGGCAACAGAGGGGGCACTACCTGGCAACAGAGGGGGCAACTACCAGGCAAACAATGGGGGCATCTACCTGGCAACAGAGGGAGCATCTACCTGGCAACAGAGTGGGCACTACCTGGCAACAGTGGGGGCACTACCTGGCTAACAAAGGGGGCACTACCTGGCAAACAATGGGGGCACTACCTGGCAAACAATGGGGGCATCTACCTGGCAAACAATGGGGGCATCTACCTGTCAACAGAGGGGGCACTACCTGGCAAACAATGGGGGCACTACCTGGCAAACAATGGGGGCATCTACCTGGCAAACAATGGGAGCTCTACCTGACAAACAATGGGGGCACTACCTGGCAAACAATGGGGGCACTACCTGGCAACAGAGGGGGCCCAACCTGGCAAACAATGGGGGCACTACCTGGCAAACAATGGGGGCACTTACATGTCAACAGAGTGCACTACCTGGCAAACAATGGGGGCATCTACCTGGCAACAGAGGGGGCACTACCTGGCAACAGAGGGGGCAACTACCTGGCAACAGAGGGGGCACTACCTGGCAACAGAGGGGGCACTACCTGGCAACAGAGGGGGCACTACCTGGCTAACAAAGGGGGCAACTACCTGGCAACAGAGGGGGCAACTACCTGGCAAACAATGGGGGCATCTACCTGGCAACAGAGGGGGCACTACCTGGCAAACAATGGGGGCATCTACCGGATACAAGGGGGGCAACTACCGGGCAACAGAGGGGGCAACTACCTGGCAACAGAGGGGGCAAGAACAGGCAAACAATGGGGGCATCTACCTGGCAACAGAGGGGGCATCTACCTGGCAACAGAGGGGGCACTACCTGGCAAACAATGGGGGCATCTACCTGGCAACAGAGGGGGCATCTACCTGGCTAACAATGGGGGCATCTACCTGGCAACAGAGGGGGCACTACCTGGCTAACAATGGGGGCACTACCTGGCTAACAATGGGGGCACTACCTGGCTAACAAAGGGGGGCATCTACCTGGCTAACAACGGGGGGCATCTACTTGGCTATAAGGGGGCATCTACTTGGCTACAAGGGGGCATCTACCCGCCTGTACGGGGCACTACCTGGTTATGGGGGGCTACTACCTGGCTATAAGGGCATCTACCTGGCTTTCTTCCAAAGCTGTTATGCAGTTAGGTGGAATGGGTGTGGCTTTTTGAAGGGGCGTGGCACACCGGAAAGATGGGCGTGTCCATGCAAATTTTTGCTACGCGCGCCGCCGTCTACAGTCTCCTGCTTTTTCATTTTCAAAAGTTGGCAACTATGCGTTTATTACTGTTGGAATAATACTTATTACTGTGTGCAACAACCACTTCTGTATATATTGCATGTGTGAGCCTTTGTCAAGTGATATTGTCATTGTTGATAAAGTTAGGCTGTTTAAAAAAAAAAAAAAAACTGTGAGAGAGAGACAGCTTAGATCTTGCTTACTGCAGATGGACTGATATGTGCAGACATGTTCTCATGTGTGCTGAGAAGTTATGCTTGTTCTGTTCAAGAATAAAGTTCCTTTTGCTGTTCAACTACTGGATAATGATCTGGATAATCTGCTGCTAACAATTACATAAGACAATGTGTATTAAGGTTATATGATTACAGTCATGTATATATCTTGTGTATGTTCTATGTGTCTTGTATTCTTTTTCTGCTGTACAGTCTAAGCCACAGGTGTCAAACACAAGGCCCGCGGGCCACATCCGGCCCGCGGCCTTGTGTTTTCCGGCCCGCGATCTCCCTGACTCCACACGGCTGTTTTACCACAGCCGCCCAGAGTCAGTCAGTACAAGGAGAAGGCAGGAGGGATCGTTTCCCTCCCACCTTCTCCCCTTGTATGTACAACACTCGGTGAGCGCTGTACATATGGCGTCGCAGGGGGCATGAGGCGCCGCTTTACTCACGCCCCCTGTGACGCTGGGTCTCCTCGGCGGCAGCCTCTGCCGCTGAGGAGATCTCTGGGAGCTGCGTGAGGGCGTAAGTGGCATGACGTCACGGTACTTACACCATACACAGCTCCTGAACCGGACCGGGCCGCGCTGCACGGACAACCAGGAGGTAAGTAGCTTTCTTTAAAATTTTATAATCATTAGGGGGCCTATATGGGACATCTGCCTGACTACTGTGGGACCATGGGGCATCTTCCTGGCTACTGGGGGACCATGGGGCATCTGTCTGGCTACTGGGGGACCATGGGGCATCTGCCTGGCTACTGGGGACCATGGGGCATCTGCCTGGCTACTGTGGGACTATGGGGCATCTGCATGGCTACTGGGGGACGATGGGGCATCTACCTGGCTACTGGGGGACTATGGGGCATCTACATGGCTACTGGGGGACTACTGGCTACTGGGGGACCATGGGGCATCTGCCTGGCTACTGGGGGACCATGGGGCATCTGCCTGGCTACTGGGGGACTATGGGGCATCTGCCTGGCTAGTGGGGGACCCTGGGGCATCTGCCTGTCTACTGTGGGACCTTGGGGAATCTGCCTGGCTACTGGGGGATTATGGGACATCTGCCTGGCTACTGGGGGACTATGGGACATCTGCCTGGCTACTGGGGGATTATGGGACATCTGCCTGGCTACTGGGGGATTATGGGACATCTTCCTGGCTACTGGCGGACTATGTGGGGCATGTGCCTGGCTACAGGGGACTATGTGTCTCAGAGATGAATGTACTTTGGTCCAACATGTGCATATCAACCCAAGAACAAAAGCAAAATACCTTGCGATGATGCTGGTGGAAGCTGGTAAGATTGTGTCATTATCCACAGTGAAACGAGTACTGTAGCAACATGAGTTGAAATGTCACTCAGCCAGGAAGAAGCCATTACTTCAAAAGAAACATATAAAAGACAGATGTTTGAAAATGCACAAAGGAACAAAGACCTACATTTTTGGAGACATGTCCTGTGGTCTGACGAAAATAAAATTGAACTGTTTGGCCATAATGATCATTGTTATATTTGGAGGAAAAAGGTTCAGAAGCTCGGAAGCCGAAGAACACTATCCCAACTGTGAAACATGAGGGTTGTTTCACTGCAGGAGGGACTGGTGCACTTCACAAAATAGATGGCATCATGAGGAAAAAAAGACTATGTGGCAATACTGAAGCATCTCAAGACATTAGCCAGAAGTTAAAGCTTTGGCGGAAATGGGTCTTCCAAATTGACAATGACCCAAAGAATACTGCCAAACTGGTTACAAAGTGAATTAAGGATAACCAAGTCAATGTTTTGGAGTGGCCATCACAAAGCCCTGATCTCAGTCCTATTGAAAAATTGTGAGACAAGCTGCAAAGATTTTCTCTCTCTCATTATTCTGGCATTTGGCAAATATAAATAATTGTGGTTCCTAATTGACCTAAAACGGGTAAGGTTTATTCTGATTTCATGTCAGATAGTGAGAAAAACATGTATATGTGTCTTTTTATAACGTGTATGTAAACTTCTGGTGCATCTCCATGTCTACAGGGGGGCTATGTGGGGCATCTCCCTTTCTATATGGGGCATATTATCTGGCTGCAGAGGGCATATTACTATCTGGCTACAGGGGGCAAAAATACCTATCTACCTACATGGGCAGATAACTGTCATCTACAGGGGGCTTTATAGCCACTTATCTACCTACAAGTAGTTCTAAAATTATGTCGGCCCTTTAAGGTCCTTTAAGGTACGCCGTGAGGCTGATGTGGCCCCCGGTGAAAACGAGTTTGACACCCCTGGTCTAAGCCTTGTGGTCTGTCCGATGATGGGCTGGCAGGCTCCAGTATCTGCCGGCACTGCATTACTCTGTCAGGATAGTTGGCTGTCAGCATGCCACAATGCTGGTAGGAGGGGGCAGTGACAAGTGTATACAAGGGCAGCAGTTGGTACTAGATGGGGACTGTGCAGTAAGGGCATGTCCCCACTACACGGGTTTTCGGCCGGTTTTTCAGCCGGTTTGCGGTTTTTCAGACCGCCTGAAAAACCGGCCGAAAATGAGCACAATGGTGCTCTATGCAAAACCTGTGCAGCAGTCCCCACTGCACAGGTTTTGCCGTCGGACGGTTTTGTCGCCGGCGGTCCGGAGGCAAAACATTGTAGAAGCACAATCTTCCGTACGGTTTCCCGACAGAAGATGTGCTTCTCAATGGGAGGGGGGAGGGCTGTTTTCCGCTCATCGCGGAGAAAATCCGTCCCCCCCACGGCCGTGGGAACGGGCGCAAAACAGGACAAATACCGGCCGGCAAACCGGCCGCTATTTGTCCTGTGCCGTGTAAACGCGCCCTAAAACCACATGATGTACTGTCAAAACAAATTGACCTCAGGAACTACTAATGTTGTTCCTTTTGTTGTCTGGGTGGTTCCAAGTCAAATACTTATTGGCCAGGAGACAACTGATATGCAGACATGGGTATGGTGCACAGCAGAGTCTGAGGGAGGCACTACCAGCACCCTTTATTCATAACAAAATGCAAATGGAAGTGTAAAGAAATACAATACGACATGGTTGCAATCCCTCAATGACACTTGGATGTTTGCCACCAATCAAAATAAGTAATTATAAGTAAAATGTGCATACATTATCTAGTGGATAATGTGGATATTGGTATTTATTATAGCCCTTCTTCAAGTAAAACTACTGCACAAGCCTATTGATAAACTGATTTCTCTACACTGATGATCTAGATAAGGCACATTATGTGGACTAAGAAAATCATGACTAGTACATGATTAACCAATAAGCATTCTGCAAGCAAGCTTTACAAATATTGTAACCCTTTAAGAAATACTTTTCCAGTTGCCAAATGTTGGCAGATGTTGGCTTAGGAGAAAACAGTAGACCTGAGCCTGTCCACTAACGGGAGCGCTAGTTGGATAAGAGCCTTTGTGATAGCTGTATTATTGGACTCCTGAAGTTGGGACACAGACAGTGTCGGACTGGGGGGTCTGGGGCCCACAGGGGAGTGGATCTTGGGGGGCCCACCCTACTGTACATGAAGATGTTACCGGCCTCTCGGACATAAACGCGCCCATATTGCCACATAATACAGTGTGCAAAACAGAACTGTATTGTGTAGTACAATGTAGTCACACATTTGTCAGTCTAACATATCATAGACACAGGGCTAAGTAGCTCCATCCATATCCCCCTACCCCCACCTACAATATCCCCCTCCACGTTTCCCTTGGTCACGCACCTCACCAACTTCTAAAATACACACCAGCAAGAAAGAAAGTGTAACTCCTATCACAGGGTCAGGTGTTCCCTTACTGTTACAATCAGGGACACATGTACGCTGCCACTATACACCGCCATATAGAGACCACATAGTGGTCAGACACCAGCTCAGGTCACATCACATTACAATATAAAAAATAACCCCTGACGTCAGGGACTCACCGGAGACGTCTTATCTGATGAGTCGTTCTCTTCTCTTGAGTCGTTCTTATTCCCTTTTCTTCTGCATCCGTTCCACACCGCCATGATGACTTGTCCCGGCCACCACTCATCCCTGCAGAAATTACACACAAATATCTTAGAATCCTCAATTTTCCAGCATCTCTTTACCTATTCCTACCTCTGTACAAACTACCCAGGGGTGGGAGAGCGGGTACAAGCCATAACTTAGAGGCCTAGTATCCTAGTATCCACGGGTGGGTAGGTAAACAGCCCCCATGTAGATAAGCAGGCCCCAGTTAGGAAAGTAGATAGGCTACAGTTAGGTTGGTGGACCCCAGTTAGGTAGGCTGTAGGTAGGTGTTGGTGAGTCCCAATTAGTTAGGCTGTAGGTAGGTGGTTTCCCTCAGTTAGGTAAGCTGTAGGTAGTTAGGTCCCCTTTATATAGGCTGCAAGCAGTTAGGGACCCCCTTTAGGTAGTATACAGGCAGTTAGGTCTTCCCTTGAAGTAGTATACAGGCAGATAGGGCCTCCTTTAGGTACTATACAGGCAGCTAGGGGTCTCTTTTAGGTAGTATACAGGCAGTTAGGACCCCTTTAGGTAGTATACAGGCAGTTAGGGCCCCTTTAGGTAGTATACAGGTAGTTAGGGGCCTCCTTTAGCTAGTATGCAGGAAGTCAGGCCCCCCCCTTTAGCTACTGTGGAGGTAGTCAGGGCCCCCTTTAGTATTTAGGTAGTCAGGGCCCCCCTATGTAGCCAGGGCCCCCCCTTTCATTAGCCAGGGTCCCCTTTGTAGTAAGGGCCCCCTTTCATTAGCCAGGGCCCCCCTTGGTAGACAGGGCCCCCCTTGCTGTAGCCAGGGCCCCCTTGTAGTCAGGCCCCCTTTGTAGTCAGGGCCCTCCTTTCATTAGCCAGGGCCCCTTTATAGTCATTGCCCCCCTTTCATTAGCCAGGGCCCCCTTTGTAGTCAGGGCCCCCTTTCATTAGCCAGGGCCCACCTATGTAGTCATGGCCCCCCTATGTAGTCATGGCCCCCCTTTCATTAGCCAGGGCCCCCCTTTCATTAGCCAGGGCCCCCTTTGTAGTCAGGGTCCCCCTCTGTAGCCAGGGCCCCCTTTTATTAGCCAGGGCCCCCCTTTCATTAGCCAGGGACCCCTTTGTAGTCAGGGCCCCCCTTTCATTAGCCAGGGCCCCCCCTTTGTAGTCAGGGCCCCCTTTCATTAGCCAGGGGTAGTCAGGGCCTCCCTATGTAGTCATGGCCCCCCTTTCATTAGCCAGGGACCCCCTTGTAGTTAGGGCCCCCCTTTCATTAGCCAGGGCCCCCCATTCATTAGCCAGGGACCCCCTTGTAGTTAGGGCCTTCCTTTCATTAGACAGGGCCCCCCTTTCACCAGCCAGGGCCCCCCTTTCATTAGCCAGGGACCCCCTTTCATTAGCCAGGGACCCCCCTCTGTAGCCAGGGACCCCCCTCTGTAGTCAGAGACCCCCCTTTGTAGTCAGGACCCCCCTCTGTAGCCAGGGACCCCCCTCTGTAGCGAGGGCCCCCCCTCTGTAGTCAGGACCCCCCCTCTGTAGCCAGGGACACCCGTTTGTAGCCAGGGACACCCTTCTGTAGCCAGGGACACCCATTTGTAGCCAGCGACCCCCTTCTGTAGCCAGGGACCCCCCTTGGTAGCCCGGACCCCCTCTGTAGCCAGGGACCCCCCTCTGTAGCCAGGGACCCCCCTCTGTAGTCAGGACCCCCCTCTGTAGCCAGGGACCCCCCTTTGTAGCCAGGGACCCCCCTATGTAGTCAGGGACCCCCCTTTGTAGTCATGACCCCCCTCTGTAGTCAGGACCCCCTCTGTCGCCAGGGACCCTCCTCTGTAGTCAGGACCCCCCTCTGTAGTCAGGACCCCCCTCTGTAGCCGGGGCCCCTGTAGGCAGATTAAAAAAACAAACAACAAACAATCACTTACCTGGCTCCGGCTCCTGGTCGCTCCCACCGCTCCGACGCTGCAGCGGCTCCTGACGCCCTGATATGCGGCGCGTTGATGTGACGACACGCTTCAGCCTGCCCAGCGGCAATCACGGATCGCAGAGCTAGTGGCGCTCTCTGCTCCGCTGACAACGCGACAGCCCGGGAGTTCGGGGTCATTAGTCCCCGGGCTACCGGGTGCTCAGTCTCTGGGCGTTCGGGACAGCAGGGCCGGGCGCTCAGGGACCCGGACATGCGCGTCGGGCCCCGGGGAGCGGAGGCACTACCTCTGGGACCCACAGCGGCTCGGGGGAGCCCACCGATCATCGATCCCCCGACGGCCCAGTCTGAGCCTGGACACAGACCCAGAAGGTCAGAATTGAAAAAGCGGTACAGCACAGGCCTATGGATATCTAATGGCAAATACAGCCTTGGTGGTAGGTCAAAGAAAAGAATGTAGTGGCCTATAAGTCACAAAGACTCATAGAGACAAAAGCCAGATCTATACAACGGGGTTGGTGCACACATGTGAAAAATGCCCAAATGGGACAGGCTGCCTCCTGGAGACCCACCATGTGACTATGGAATGAAAAAAAGTCAACAGCCACTTTAGGCACTACTTAAGCAGTCCTCTAGCCAATGTAGAGAATCACTTAGAAATAAGCTAAACAGTTAAAGGGGTTATCTCATTGCAAAGATTAACTTTCAATATGTAGGGACAGTTAATTGAAGACTTTTTCTAAATACACTGGTCTTTTGATTTTTGCCTGCTCAGGAGATAAGAGAGACTTTTTTTCTGCTCTGAGTGCATACTAGTTTCTCTGGTTACTGTCCATATCTCCCTTTCTGATTATACAGAGAGCAGGGAATGATGTCACCTTGGTTGGACTGAGCACTACTTATCTCTAAAAAGATTAGATTAATTAGCACTTGTGTTCACTTCTCACAGCTCTGTAGCTTTTGTTCACTGAAGATGAAATCTATTGTATTTATGGCTTTGTAACACTCAGCTAGTTATAGAGAAGCTAAGTATGCTAATTGCTTAAATAGACCCACCCACAGCTTAACTAAGCAGTGCAGGTCTTAAGCTACCTGTGACTCTGTGAAACAGCATGGCGAGACATTCCCTTTAAGTTGTGTAACAGTTAAGTGTTTTGTAACAATAAGGTTGGACTGAACCCACAAGGTGTATTTTTTCACTGTTGAAAATAAAGTTATGTGTTAATCTGACCATTCTTAAAGGACAACCATCTAACCCTCACTTACAAATTAAAGCATACAAACAACCTTGAGGCTATTGTCTCACCATGCTGTTCCACAGAGCCAAAAGTAGCTTTCACTCATACATCCTGTTTCTTCCTGGTTAGGCTGTGGGTGGTTGTAAGGCAATGGTTAGCATATTGCTCAGTATTCAAAGATCTGATAATTATTCTGACATGGGTGCAAGAGATGTGTATCTAGAGTCCAGGGCAGCTTCAGAGCTGAAGTAAATGAAAGTAATACTTCCTTTGTATGCTGTTCAGGTTAACACTCAAGACTTCTCAAACTGTGGCAGTTCTGTTTGCCAACCTGTGTGATGACATCATCCCTGCTATCAGTTAAGACAAACAGCAGGGGAGAGCAGGGCAGAGCAGGTCAGTAACTAAAGAAACCTGACAAAGCAATATATATGGAAAATGTCTTTCTGTTCCCTTTCTGTTACATTTTCATACATGAAAGCTAATCTTTTTAGTAAGACAATCCCTTTAACAATATATGTCAGCATTAAAATGTGTACATTCTAGCTGGAATTAGCTTAGAGGTATAACCTGTAAGCAAACAACAAGGATGCATTTCAGGAAAATCCCGGGCATGTTAGCTTGGAGACGTGTTTCGAAAAGAATTTGTGCAGTCACATGCTGAGTATTGAAAACACTTCAATTGTAAATCCTTTTTTGCAATTAAAGCAAACATTTCTCTTCTTTTTAGCAATTAAATTGTGTTCAATGTGAGGATCCTTTCGTACCATCACTAACTGATGGACTGTCCCTAATGCACATTGTGCAATTATGCACAGGTAATCAATAACATTAACTCCACAACCATGTGTCAAGTACAATACAAACCCCTCAATTTAATGAAAACAGGTCATAAAATAAATAAGGTTTGGAGCTGCAGGATAGAAACAGAGCAGCTGCATTATGTCTCAAAAGCTATCCATAGGATTTCTACATAAACTCAAAAAAAACAAAATGTATGTGCCATAGAACAACACTGAGACAGCTGGCACCACGCCTCGTTTCCGAGGTGTTGTAGGTGTAAAATCACATGATGTGGCATTGGCCCACGATTCCCATCTAGCTCTGTGCAGAAGACCATTTATAGTCCTGATTGATGGTGTTCATTTTTTATTTCATGGTAACACAATATCTTTTGTCCTAGAGCTGGCAGAATGTAATGAGCAGAAAAACCACAGGTCTAAGTATGCTGAACCTCTCTGTAAATATTGGACAAATAAATGTCTACAGGAAAGAAACATTCCTTA
Organism: Phyllomedusa bahiana; assembly: GCA_025379985.1. NCBI lineage: Eukaryota > Metazoa > Chordata > Amphibia > Anura > Hylidae > Phyllomedusa > Phyllomedusa bahiana. Next base: position 63,333 of record JAODAL010012365.1, read on the forward strand.
CATACCACATTCCTGAGGTGAATGCTGAAGGCTCTTTTATTAGTGACATTTACACAGTTGTGATTTCATTTATTTTAATTATTAAACATGTAAACTAGGGTCAGTATGAAAACCAAAGCTGGCTGTATCTAGAAGGTTCTGTTCACATTTGCATTAAAGCCTTCTTTTAGAGTCTCCATTGGCCATTGTATCAGAAATCACTGTAAGGGTTTGTCCCCATGGTTGGGTTTTCACCCGGTTTTTCAAACGGTTTTCGGTTTTGAAAACAGTCTGTAAACCGGGTGTCAACTTTTAAAATGGACCTTATTGGAAAACCTGTGCAGCGGTTCCCACTGCACGGGTGTTCCGCCGGGCGTTTTTTTTCAAGACCACGGCGGTTCCCGGATAACATTGAGCATGTTCATTTCTTCCGCCGGGTTGTTTGGGCCAGAACAGAATACTGAACAATCTCAATGCGAGTGGGGAGGGCTTTTCTCCTCAAACAGTCTCTGTCCTTGTTACAAAGATTTCACCTCATTTTCACTTCATGTGCTGAGGTGGCATGCTGGAACTTGTCATTCCACAGCTATTATCAGCTGTGGAACATAGAACTACAATTGCCAGAATTCCCCTTAAAGTCTCCGTTTGTAACTAGGTGACAGATGTAAGTTGGAACGGTGTAAGTTGGGGACTGCCTGTATATGCATGTTCAGCTCAGTAGATATCTTTCTATTTGTTCTTTTCATTACAGAAAGATGTAACAGGCTGAACAGTTTAGAAACAGTAGTAACAACAAAGGACAAGAAGAATGAGCTTGTGTTTGGGAAGACAAGTCCATCTGTTTATATGGAGACTTTAAAAAGGTTGTCTCATCATGGAGTTTCACAGTGCCACAGCCAGCTTTAGACTTACACTTCCTGGTTAGGCTTTGGGTGGTTCTATAGAAGTGATTGAGGTATTAGCTCTGCAGTACCTAGTTATTCCTATTACAATCACATGACTGCATAAGATTTATAAACTGTAGTACAGAAGGATGTAGAGCTCTAAAGGGTGAAAGCTTGTCATTAACTTGGGTAAACAAACTCCTTTGGTAGAGATAAGACTCTGCAGAAGGTGACTCACCATAAACAAATGGCAGCTTGTGGAGTAATCAGATAAGAGACAAAGTAGAGAGAGAAGTGGAGAGAGGTAGTCAGTAACTAGAGAAACTCTGGTTATCGACCATCTCTCTCTCTTCTTTATCTCCTATCCAAAGCAAAATAGTAATGTATTCTGTAATAGTCTTTATTTACCTTCCCTTACATGTTAAAGGCTAATCATTGTAGTGAGAAAACCCCTCTAAGATAGTGATCGGACATGTATCAAATCTGTTGTTTTTTGGGGAAGTGCACATTCTTATCAATAGAAGAAGAAAAGTTGGAGCCATTGAAAAAAAATCTCCTATGTATGATAACTTTATAGGTGTTGAGTAAGGGATCGATTTAGCCTGAAATATGTAAGTGGTTCTTTTTTGTCCTGTTGTCTCCTTGCGGCTTTTTACATTCAATAATAAAGTTTTTTAGATTTTATAATCACTTGGGACACTGGATTATCATTCTTTTTTCCTATCTGCCAGTGTTGTTCGTTTGGTTCACACACTAGGTCCATGCAATCTATCAATTAGTCAAGCATGTGAGTTGAACTTTTCCT
>JAODAL010012366.1:0-95717 GCA_025379985.1 Phyllomedusa bahiana
AAAAAAGGCAAAAAAACAGTGAAAAGATAAAATAACTGTTATTGGCAAGAAATTCTCAATGCCCCAAAAAAATGTCCCCATGGGGGGTAAAACAGTTTTTAAATTTATATCAAGTCTCTGCAAACTTGAGTTACAGACATTATGGCCATATACTGGAAACTTTGATACTGTTTTTTTGATGCGTATATTTTATTTTGTGCATCTTTATTAGGTTCTGTCTCTGGGTTGTTTTTTATATTTTGGTTTTTGACCGAAAGGGGAAAGGGTTTTTTGACCTTTTTTTGTATTAGGGAGTTTTTAATGTATATTAAGAAAATGTTGTAGTTTTATTCATTTTTTTTGGGGGGAGGGTTCTAGATTCTTCTGTGACAAAATTCCTATTTGGTTTTTTTGGGGATTACAACTGGTGAAGGAAGAATCAGATTTATTTGTTAATGGGTGTATTTATGAAAGAGACTCGTGACCGTAAGGGAGTCCTGTTCTTTTATATATATTTGTAAGTGACATAGGATGAAGTTTGGTAGATAAAATTTGCCTGTTTGCCAGTGATGCAAAAGTGTGTAATAGGGTCATACAGCCGACTCCCCCCGTTTTGGGGGGGGGCCCTATTTGGGTTCCCCCCCCCCACCCCGGGGAGTTGGCATTCCGCCCGCCCCTGCAGGCGGGGGGGGGTCCTTTAAATTGCCGCGGCAAGAGTAGGGGGTTGCGACCTTGCCCGCGGGGACCGCCCAAAGGGCGGGTGAACCCCCGCAGGGGCCGCTCACCGCCCGCGGTCTAAATGTGCGGGGAGGGGGCAGGAGGATCGCTCCCCCCTCCCTCCTCTCCCTGTAGTACGGGGGCCCCTTGTGCGCCGTACATACAGGTCAAGGGGGCAGGGGGAAGTGACGCCGGCTGCAGGGGGGTGACCGCGGTGCTCTCACTTCCCCCCCGCGCCGCGAAGAGATCGGGCAGAGGGGGGCCGGCTGCAGGAGCCTGGTAAGTAAGGGGTTTTTTTATTTGATTTTTTTTAGCTTTAGGGGGGTTACATGGCTAACAAGGGCAACTACCGGCAACAGAGGGGGCACACCTGGAACGAGGGGCCTACCGGGAACAGAGGGGGGCATACCGGCAAAAATGGGGGCATCTACCCGGCAACAGAGGGGGCACTATGGCAACAGAGGGGACATCTACCGGCAACAGAGGGGACATCTACCTGCAACAGATGGGGGCACCTACCGGGAGCCCTTTGGGGGCAACCTCCGGCCAACAATGGGGGCACCTCCCGGCTAACAATGGGGGCCCTACCTGGCAACAATGGGGGCACCTACCTGGCTAAAAATGGGGGGCACCTCCGGCTAAAAAAGGGGGGCATCTACCTGGCTAAAGGGGGGGGCATCTACTTGGCTAAAAGGGGGCATCAAACCGGCCGTAAGGGGCACTACCTGGTTATGGGGGCTATCCGGGTTTAAAAAGGGGTATCCCCTGGCTTTCTTCCAAACCTTTAGCATTAGGTGGAGGGGGTGGGCTTTTTTGAAGGGGTGGCATACCAAAAAGATGGGGTCTCCATCAAATTTTTGCCGGGGCGCACTACGCCGCCCCCCACTACATTCTCCTCTTTTTCATTTTCGAAAGTTGGCAACTATGAATAGGGTTCATGCTCCTGGAGGTGTCTGTAACATAGTAGATGATTTCATTTTACTGGATAAAAGATCATACAATGGAAAGTTTTGTGTTTTCAAATGTAAAATAATGTACTTGGGGAAAATAAATTCTTTGAAAAAATTAGCATTCTTTTTTAGTCGGGATTTTGAAATTAGGGGGGCTTATTTCTGACAGTTCAAAAAACAGCACTGTTAATCCTTGTCTATGTACTAGAGGTTTTTTTCGTAGAGGGTTTAACTTAATTAAACCTCAGTATAGAGACTGTGACCCCGCTGCATGGAGATCACTTAAGACCACATCTGCAATACTGGGTTCAGTTCTGGAGTCCTCACCTGCAAAAAGACATTGGGGCAGATTTATCAATACTGTCTAAACTTTTGAAAGCGGGGGAAATTTAATTTCGTAAGTATTAAATATTATTGTTGGGTAACTATGGTTAGGAAGGGGTTAATATGCATAATATAGGGAAACTAATGTCTTAAAAAAACTGTAGAAAATTCTTAGCATTAGGATTGGACAGAGCATCCCCAAGTCCCAGGTTTTCTGCCACTGAGGGTTGAGGTAGAGAATACTGCAGATGCCCACGAGGAAACCCGTTCATGGGAAAAGTCACCTATTTATTTCAGTAAAAATATTTTACTGACACTTACTTGGCGAATAGCTCAGGCGGCTATGTAGGGGTGGTTTTTTGGGACACCCTAGTTTTTGGGGGGGTGGGTCCCCCCATTTCCCGGCCCGGGTTTTGGGTATGTCTTGGGACCCATTAAAAACTCCCCCCCTCCAGGGGAAACAGGGGGCGTGGTCTGCTCCTGGCTTGGAGCGTAGGGAAAAGAGAGAGCCTGGCCCCCTGGAGGCTTGAGGAAAGCCACAAAGATACAGAAGAAAAATTTGGTATTGGTGCTGTGGTAGGCACAGACCCTGAGAGAAGGGGGGACTGTTTATTGAATTCTAGTGGCTAGACGGCCGAGGGTTTTTTTGTTTTTATTTTTGCTTTGTATGTTTTTTTTTGGTGCTAAAAAACTGGCTGAAGCCAGGAAAACTGAAGCCTGGTTGGGGGCCAAACCTTTAACCAAAGCGGCGACCGGGGAGAGAATGCCCCCCGGGCCCGCCCCAAGAAGGGGGGCCGAAGGCATGTGAGGTGTCACTATGGGGAGGATGCCAGGGCAAGGTTTGGCACAAACAACTGTGCACAAATGGGCAGAAAAAAATGCAGTTTAAATAGTTTGGGGCAAAAAAAAAATGGGACTGCAAAATTTTTTGCTTTTGAAAGCAAAGTGTTTTTGAAGCGACACAACCCGTAACGACGTTGCCTGGTGGGAAAGGCAGCCTCATGCCGGAGAGTGTCTCTGGAGAGACAGTGGGAAAACCCCTACGGGAACTTCTGTTAAAAAACGTGTTGTGGGTGTCTAAAAATTTTTGTTTGCCATGGGGGGCTGGGCCCCATTGGTGCAGGCAAAACCCCAGCAGAAGAGATGAATAAGGTGGGCCCACAGTTTGCTAACAGAAGAGGCCATTTAAAAGGGGCTATACAAGAAATGGAGAAAATGGCTGCCAAACCACGAGAGGAAATCAAACCCCAAAGCAGAGGGGGAGGCAAACAGAGGCGATAAAAGTTACCCCAACCAAACACCCATCGGGGAAAGGTGAACTTACCACGACCAAGGGGCCTTGCTGCGGGTTTTCCAAAGGGAAAAAGCAGAACCGATTGCGCCAAGCGAAACCAACAAAATGTGCAGCGGATCCTGCGGGTGGAATGGCAGAGAGGATGTCCCGGGCAGAAGGCCAAATGCCCCCCAAGAAGGGGCCCATTCAGGAGAGATGGAGTTGCGAGGGACCCCATGCTGGTTGCCGGGGGCAACCATCTGAATCAGTTTGAGCCAATCACCCCCCAACAAGGGTTAACTGGGAACTGCAAGTAAAGATGGAGTGCCATTACCAAGGGAAAACCCCTGCGTAAACAGGGGGAGCAGTGCTGGGGGTCCCAAAAAAGAGAGAGAGTTTTTGGTTTTTGATTGTTTTAAAGGAAAGGCCAAGGGGAAAAAGCTACAAAGGGGGAGCTCCAGGTGGATCAGCCCCACCGATGGCTACGGGACGTGAAAAGAGAAGTCCAGACTAAATTAAAATCTACCTGTAAACGCCCTGTTGTTATAAAAGGGGGTTTTTTGAGACTGTTACCAAAGTCCGGTTGCAGGGTTACCAGGGGGACTGGAGGTCATGACAGATCGTAAAGGGACTTGGTGGCTAACGGGGGCCCAATAGCTGACAAGCCAAAAGATCCGGGAAGCAGTGGACTTGCAGAGCCCTGATGAACTTAATGGTTATAATTTAAATGCAATGTTCTGTTAAAAAAGCCAAATAACAACCCCCTTGCCCCAGGCAGGCACCCCCTGGCAGGGGGGTTCGCGGATGTTACTCCATTACTGCGCGCTTGTGAACAAGGGGCTGAACTTTAGCAAAAGAGCTCTCAGGTCGCCCTGGGGGCCCCTGGGGGTTAGGGCTCGTGTCCCGTAACGCAGATGGGGTTTTAGCTTCGGGAAAAACCCCCCACCCCCAAGCTTAGACAATTAGCTCAAATGGCCCCAAAAACATGGCTAAAAGTACTAGAGCATTGCAAGGATGTGTGTCCCTGGAGGGATAGCCAGCAGTTATGTTCTGTCTTGTTTGGCCCCGGGGGAGATTTTTTCCGTTTTTAAGGGAACCTGCAATGTTTTTGCCTATAGAGAAACGTTTCCCCCGGGAAGTGATTGCCTGGTGCTGTGTATGAGGGCTCACACCAGCATGAGGAACTAGAGTGGCAGGCGGGTTAAACCCGGGGGAAAAAAACCACTCTGGGAAAGTCTCAGTTCAGTGGGGGAGGGGGATCGTACAGAGGAAGATGATGTTGATTATTCAAAGGGGCTGAAAATACGTTTAAAAAAAAACGTGTCCAAGGGAATTTTTGTGCAGCCCTGATCCGTGTTACAAGAAGTGGAAATGTATTGGTTTTGACACTGCAGGGAAGAAGAGGTATGTCAAGCTGGGGCCTGTAGTGCGCGGAGGTCACTGCTCCAATTTGCGCTGTTTTCCATAGTTTTTACTGCATAGTAAAAAGGGTTTCGTGATAGGAAAAGTGAGCTATTAGACCGGAAAAAAAGAGGGTTTGTCAGGGCCAGTAGGGGACAGGGGAGAAATTTGAATCCTCAGATGGTAGGGGAAGGGGCCCGCTTTTGAGACGGTTATAAAATTTTTTTCCAAAATTTTGGGGGAAAAATTTAACATATCACAGGGTGGGAGGTCCGGGGTTTTGGCACCGGCAGGGGGGTGATTTGCACCAGATGTTGCTGTCCCTCTGTTAAAAATTTTGTCTGCATTGACTCCGTGCACATGTAAATGGGGTGCAAAATAAAGGGTTTACCTGAAGAGGTTAAGTATTATCCCTTAGAGACGGGTTTTCGGAGATGGAGGAAACATCGCCCCAGTGCTGCAGAAGGTCCCCGTGCTAAAAAAGGGCCCTAAAACGGAGGTGTGAACAGGGGGAAGTTCACCCGGGCATTTAAAAAGGGGGGCCCTTGCAGTAAGGCTGAACGCTTTAGGAGGCCTTTGGGGATTGAAAAAACCCGACATCATGATGAGGTTTGGGGGATGGTACCGAGCTGTTTGCTGTAACTTTTGCAAGCGTACAGGGTTGTGCACTGGTGGTAAGTGGCTATGACCTTCGCTGCTCAGGTGGATGAAGCTGGGGTGGGCCCACAGTAGCTATGTGTGGAAAAGGTTGTCCCCGAAAGGGTTGGAGAAGAGGGGGCCCCTGTGTAGGAACTTTGACCCAGGAGAAGGGACAAGGGGACAAAGTCCTACGTTTTTCAAGGGGGAGGAATGTGACAGAGCGAACCCCGATAGTTGCAGGTTTCGCCACAGAGGGTGTGATTTTGGACTACTGAGATGCGCCACTAGGACCTGATCTCAGTGGGGAAAAGTCACCTATATTATGTAGTAAGATTATACTGACACTTTTCAGTATGGCAAATAGCTGTAGGGGGGTATGTATGGGTGGTTTTTTGGGACAGCCATAGTGTTGGGTGGGTGGCTGTCCCCCCCATTCCAGGCCAGGTTTTGGGTAGTCCTGGAGACCATTAAAGGCCTCCCCCTCCAGGAATAGGGGGTGGTCGCTACCTGGCAGGAGCAGTAGGGAGCTAGAGAGATTTTCGGGCCCCCCCTGGGGGTTTTTGGAGGAAAGCCACAAAGTATACAGAAGAATACGTGGTTTTGGTGTGTGGGTAGGCACAGCCCTAAAATTAGAGAGGGATGTTTAGTGAATCGGGGCAGAGGGCCAAAGGGGTTTTTATTTTTTTTTTTAATTTTGTTTTTAGCTTTTTTGGGCAATAAAACTGCTGAAGCCAGGATAAACGGAAGCCTGTGTTGGGTGCCAACCCTTTTTAAACCAAAGCGGGATCCGTGAGCTGAAATCCCCCCGGGGCCGACCCAAAAAGGGCGGGAAAAGGCAAATGTGAGGTGTCACAGGATATCTGAAGGGTTTAACAGAGCTCAGTGTGGGAGACAGGGGCCCCTTTAGCGCCAAAAAATTCCTGACAGAAGGAATTTGAGAAATTCCCCAAGTTATAAGGCAGAGCCTGTCAGCTCTCAGCTGAGTTCTCTTCTGAGTGTTGCTATAAGTAGTATTGTGTTACATCAAAAGGGAGAACCCCCCTGTCTTCACCGGGCAATAAAAAGGGCAGATGAGAGATAGCACTCACAAAAAGACTACAGAATAAAATTAACAAAGGGGACAGAGAGGAAAGATTGAGACAACAGAGACACAGACGAAAGAAATAGTGCATGACAACAGTGATAAAAGTGGACAGTTTGGTAGACTGCTGAGCAGAGCAAAGGACCCTTAGAGAGGACTGAAAAATAGAGTCCTGAGTCACCAGATGTCAGCACTCTTGCATGGCTGAACGGAATGGGGGCAGTGCAGTTTTCAGCATTTGCACGGCTGGATGGGGTTTGGAACAAGAGGGGGCGTCAGGGGGTTTACAAAGGACTAGAGTGCTAGATGTCTGCAACTAAAGCCTTTTCTGATATATTTTTTTCCATCTGAAAAACTTCATGCCATGATGAAGTCTGAAATTTTCCCAATTGCTGTTTTTTTGTTTTTTTGTATGCTGGTTTGCACCAAAAAAGACCACCACTACCACTCCCTCATCCGGGGCACCCACCTATTTTTCAAAGCCAACCATCCCACCTGTAACTTTTAACTTAGGGCAAAATGTATGTATTTGGCCCCAATGACAATCTTTTTACCGCAAAAATGCGCTGAAAAGTGCCTGAATTTATGAAACCCGTTTCTATTTAGGGGCATAAGAGGTGCTTTTTACTCCAAAAAGACAAACAGGGCCAAAAAACCCCTTTTTAAAATTGGGCTAACCTTTCCCATTAAAAAGCGCCTAGTTTTGCCGTCCACTAGTCATAGATGTATAGAATCATACGGTTGTGGTATGAGCCTCCAGAACGCCCCCCAATCTCAGGCGCATTACAAAGTGCCACCGGCGCCCGATAATGCGCCTAGTTTTGGAGTGAAAAAACTTTGAGATTCTTGGTTCACATATTTTTGATCAAAAAATGCTGAAGCTGCCCGCGAACTTACAACGTGATCTCAGGTCGGGCAGTCCTACGCTATCTTTACCTCTCAATAGAGCCAAATCCAGGCCTCTCACTGGGTCAACCGACCTTATCCAGAAAGAAAGAAAATAAAAAAACACCAAACCTGCAAGCTGCACTTTTATGACAGCCTGTGAAAGTGGGCGTGGTGCAGAAAAACAAAATGGAGGCACCCCTTCCTCCCCATATAGATTAAAAGCAATATACGCTTTGGAGTGCGCCTGATTATAAATCTAGAGAACAGGGCTGTGACAGTCTTTGGCCTGAAAGGACACCAGATTACTGGCACAGCTCTGTACATACATGTCACCTTTAGTGTAAACGTAGACTACAGTATGGCACATCATAGTGTTGCTAAATCTGAAAATAAATCAAAGAGTGATGGGCACCACATAATAATGGTCTATAATTGTCCTAAAGCAGGGGTACCCAACCGCCGGTCCGCGGACCGGCACCGGGTCGTAGCGCGTCCCCTACCGGTCCGCGGCGCCAGCTACACCTGATGCCGACCTCCCGGTGACTTTAGTCCGGCGGTGCAGAGATATCAGCTGCACACATCTACAGATCAGCGGCGCAAGGGGGATGATGCACAGTGACGTCACCTCCTCCCCCCCTCCCCCCGCGCCGCTGGGTCTCATCGGACGCTGGGAGGAGGAGCTCTGCAGGGATCGGGAAATGGTGAGTAACGCTCTCCTTTTTTTTTTTTTTTAAACCTGGGCCCCTACAATACTGGAGGGGGCATATTGCTGGAGGGGCAAAATTGCTGGGGGGGGCATATTTTCTGGAGGGGCATAATTTTTGGAGGGGCATATTACTGGAGGGGCATATTACTGGAGGGGCATATTGCTGGAGGGGCATATTGCTGGAGGGGGCATATTGCTGGAGGGGCATATTACTGGAGGGGGCATATTGCTGGAGGGGGGGTTTACGGAGGGGCATATTGCTGGAGGGGGGAATTCATTGCTGGAGGGGGCATATTTTGGAGGGGGGATATGCTGGAGGGCATATTGCTGGGGGGCATATTACTGGGGGGGCATATATGGAGGGGGGATATTGCGGGGGGCCATATTACTGGAGGGGGCATATTGCTGGAGAGGGAATATGCTGGGGGGGCCATATTTTCTGGAGGGGCATTTTGCTGGAGGGGCATATTACTGGAGGGGGCATATGCGGGGGGGCCATATTACGGGGGGGGATATTGCTGGGAAGGGCAAAATTTTGGGGGGGCCATATTTCGGGGGGGCATATTGCTGGTGGGGCCATATTGCTGGAGGGGCCATATTACGGAGGGGCATATTTGTGGAGGGGGCATATTTCTGGAGGGGGCAATTTCTGGAGGGCTATTGATGGAGGGGCATATTGCTGGAGGGGCATATTGCGGGGGGGGGCATATTGCATTCTGGGGGGGATATTGCTGGAGGGGGTATTGCTGGAGGGCATATTACTAGGGGCATTTGCGGAAAGGGGGATATTTCGGAGGGGGCATATTGCTGGAGGGGCCATATTACTGGAGGGGGCATATTGCTGGAGGGGCCATATTACTGGAGGGGGCATATTGCTGGAGGGGGCATAGCGAGGGGGGAAAATTTCTGGAGGGGCATATTTTCTGGAGGGGGGCATATTCGGAGGGGCCCTATTTCGGAGGGGGCCCTATCTGGGGGGGGCAATTTCTGGGGGGGGATATTGCTGGAGGGGCTATTTCTGAGGGGGCATATTCGTGGAGGGGGCATATTGCTGGAGGGGGCCTATTACTGGAGGGGGGGGAAATTGCTGGAAGGGGCAATTGCGGAGGGGGGATAACTGGGGGGGGGCATTTACTGGAGGGGGGGTATTACTGGAGGGGGCTAATTTACATCTTACTGGGGGGGGCGTATTTATCTATCATTATGGAGGGGGCATGTATTTTTCTATTACTGGGGGGGGCATGTATTTACTTTACGGAGGGGGGTGTATTTTCTAGTACTGGGGGGGCATGTATTTATCTATACCCGGGAGGGGCATGTATTTACTATCATTAGTGAGGGGGGATGATTTATCTAGTTGGAGGGGCGTGTATTTATCTATTTTCTGGAGGGGGCATTATTTTTTCATTACGGAGGGGGGATTTATTTTTCTAATTTGGGGGGGGGCAGATTTATCTATTACTGGAGGGGGAAAAATATTTATCATTTCGGAGGGGCAGTATTTTCTATTACTGGAGGGGGGTGTATTTATCTATACGGGGGGGGGCATGTATTTATCTTACGGAGGGGGCATGTATTTAATCGGGGGGGCCAGATTAAGTATGGGGGGGGCATGTATTTATCTATTTCGAGGGGCATGTATTTTTAAAATCATTACTACAAGGGGGGATATACTCTATAATGACGGAGCTGATTACATATTAAAAAAAATATATAAATACTAATATTAAAATATATATTTATAAATATTATATAATATATATAATATATATAATGCGATCAAATTACTGCAGACTGACTGCACTCTGTGGATCAGCAAAAAAATATAAAACTGACTCACAACTGAAAAACATTGCTGTTATAACATATGGTTCCCCTACTAACCCCTAAATAACACATAACACTTTTTTTTGGGGTTTTTTTTCTTTTGTGTGTATTTTTAAACATCCAACCCCCGTCCAAACCCTGCCCCCTAATAACCACCCCCCTAAAACTCCCCCCAAGGGGATGGGAAAATTGTCTGGTATAAAAACGGTCCCTGGGGGAAAAAAAATTTTGGGGGGCCCCTGTCCAAAGAACATTAGTTTGTCAAAAACATTTAAAAAAAAAGGAAAGAAAAAATAAAAAACACACCCCCAAAAAAAAAGGAAAAAAAAAATACTTATTTTAACAAAAAAAAAAAAAAAAAAACAAAGGGTTAAAAACATTTAGAAGTATCAAGAGACTGAATCCATCCAGACGATTAATCAATAATGGCCAAACTCTAAACCCTAAAAAAGATGAGATGAAACAATAAATCTGTATTAAAGGTAACACTTCCTAAATATTGTGCAATAATTTGATAAAGTAACAAATAAAGTGTTCAACAGTAAGGGTAAGTTCACACGGCTTATTTTGGGGCGCATTTCGCCACCTATTTGGAGCGTACTGTGCTCTAATACGAGCGAAATGCGCCCCAATCCTTACGGTACTCCACAGTTCTCATAGAAAACAATGGATTACTCCTCCTCTCCCCGCTCGTACAATATGATCATATTGTATGTGTGGGTAGATAATTGACAATTGATAATTGACATGACAATGCATGTCTATGGGGCCGGCAGGCTGCTGGCTCCCCCCGCGTCGCGGGAATGCGCGCCAATCAGCACGCCCCGCAATTAAGCCATGTGAATATACCCTAATATCAAAAAGGTACCTATTTAATATATGATTCCACATGAAACAGTGCTACTTAATAAGCAAAAAAATCAACTGAAAAATAATGAATGAAAAAAGAAGGAAGTGTAACTATTAAGAAAAAATAAGTATCTATCCATACTGCTAGTTTACAGCGCACCAAAACAGCAAGTAAATGTTGATAAATCTGGTGTATGTTTAGACAGCCTAGTCATAGTTTACACCAATTAGTTGGCTTACTTTATGCCACTATTTGTGGCAACATTTTTGGTGAATTTTCTTGGCACACAGCATTCCATGCTAAGCCACACCTGTTTGGTAAAGTCACATCTTTTTTGTCAGCCAAAATGCAGAAGTGTCTAGAAACACGATAACTATGGTAAAAAGCATGTACACCAGTATTTTGGGCACAAATTGTGCCAGAAGTCTGGTGCAATTGCCATACTAAGGTTTACATGTATTTATGAAGCTGTGCCAGTAGTATGGCGCAGCCTTGTTCTCTAAATTTATAATCAGACACACTCCATAATTAGGCGAATTATAGGGTTCCTGCAGCACTTTGTAATGTGCCTGAGATCAGGAGGCATTCTGGGGGCGTTGTACTACAACCGTACCAATCTATACATTTAAAGGGGTTGTATCATTTCATTAAAAGGTCTTCAGAATAAGGGGACAGTGAAAACAAGCAACTTTGCAATTACATGTCATTAGCAAAGCTGTCTTGTATTCACAGTTTTCCTTATCTTCTGTTTCTGTTTACAATGATATCCAGTGCTGGTCGGATCCCTCCTTGTGGCATTTCACTAGCTGAGAGCTCATTTATATTCTGTTCGGCCCCCGGTCAGCAGTATTCACGGAGCTTGCATTTCTGCCTTTCACTCAAAGTAAGGGACCGGCACATTTTCACTCTGCACAGTCAGAAGAAACACAATAACACTGCAGGGTTTCTACAGTCAGGAAACAGCACAATTGTGTGTCGATCCCTGCCTCTCTGACTCAGAGTTAGGGGCCGTAGCAATTTCTCTCTGCACACCTAGCAGAAACACACTGCAGCTTATTCTACAATTAGAAAACAGCACAGTTGTGTCTCGGTGCCTAACTCTCCTGCATAGAAGGGATATCTGTGCCGTTCATAAAAAGCTGGATTCAACTGTAACAAATCTACAGCTGTGAGAGGAATAGAGATCAGTGCTCAGTCGAGATTGAATGCAGCCTGTGGTGTGTATACAGCTCTTACAAAATAAGACTGCATAGGGAGAGACACAGTGACATGTCGACTCAGAGAGGGGGGGAGAGTCTCGGGAGCCAGCATGAACAGTGAAGAGGGGATGATGTTACCCAGCTGGGAGGGGAAGAAACGCCCCTGCATTTCCAGAGTTGAGAAGCTGAGAGTAGTATGAATCAGCCGAACTAAAGAAGTGTTAGGTCCCCTTTAACTGGGCGCATTAATGCTGGAACAGGTAGACCAAGGTAAAAGTGGTTTACCTGAGCCTGAGTTGTCGCTTAGTAGCTAGAAAGTGCTCAATCTATTACCTGCAGTAGAACAGGTCCATAGATTCAGACGCATTCTACACTACTAAAGCGCACAAAACAAATGGCGTCTGGTCGCCAAAATACATGTTGTCCTAGTTGTGACAAAACAGAACAGGTCCAAAGACAAAGCTTCCAAAAAAAAACCATTTTACTTTTTTTTTAAAGTCAGTGAAACGTAACATCCATAACGCTTTTCAGATCTAGACGGTCCTTATTGACATCATGACCGTCAAGGACACAGACTATCTAGGTTTAAAATGCGTAAGCATTAGGGGCATTGTAAGTCACTATTTTACTGGACTTTTACAAATGAAGTACAGAAAGTGTTTTTTTTTTTTAATTTTGAAAGTTGTGCTGAGTTTATTATTTTATTTTTGGTCCTACATAATTTCCACTGGCGACTTTGAGACAGGTGGCCCATGTCAGACACATGAGAGGGAGAGCAGTGTTAGAGGAGTATGTTTACTGACAAATAAACATAAGCGAGAGCTGCTGGGGAGAGCTACTAGGCCAGAAGACTCCTGGTGCAGGAATGATTGCCATTTAGTGCGAGGGTCTAGAGCCCATGACTGTTTTCTAATAGAAACCCAAGAAGGAGCTGCACTCCAAAATTTTGCTTGTGAATCAGTGTGAACTTTTATTACAGCAGTGCCACCCACCGATATTAAGATATACTGCAATGTTTCAGGTAAGACAACCCTTCCTCATGGATAAGCTGAGCTAGATCTTGCTAGTGACTGTAAACCATGAGTCTACTATGTCGATATATGATGGTGCTACTGTGCTGTGCAGGAACTTATATATTGGCTCACTATGTATTTATAATATATGTGTATATACACATATATTATTACAATGTGCTTTAAGACTTGTATCATGAAGTCATATAAATTGATTTATTTTGCAATAAGTACTCAGACCAACCGCAAAAAATTATCAAATGTCAATAATTAACCTTTCAATGAAAAATTCAGTATGTCAGTGGGAGTACATATGTTTAGGCTGCTCCGTAGAGTAGAGTTTGTACTACTATCTACAATCTTAAGGGTTATTGGCGGAAGTGAGAATACTCTGCAGTTAGTTTGCCATTAGATAATCTGCAATTTTCTAAATAAATATATTTAGTGCTCAGCATAGTTAAGTACACCCATTTGAAAAGTAAGGTTTTGATCAATATCTCACTGAACACAAGAACAATTTCCCAAATTTTGAGAAGACTGACTTTTGTAGAACATTTTTAACCATGATATGAAAGTAACGTTAATAATATAACTTAGGTTACAAAATCTTCATTTTTAATCAAATTAGTTCATGCAAACATGAATACACCTTACACCAAAAACTACTACATCGATGAGTATGACCTCCTTGATTTTAAGGACTGCACCAAGTGTTCTTGGCATAGAATAAACATGTTGGTGACATATAGCAACATCTATCTTTTTTCATCCTTGAAGAGCGACCTCTTTTAGAGCCTGGATGTTGGATGGAAAGTGATGCTCAACTTGTATTTCAGAATTCCCCATAGGTGTTCGATTGGGTTCAGATCAGGAGACATACTTGGCCATTGAATCACTTTCACCCTGTTCTCCTTTAGAAATGAAACAGTGGCCGTAGATGTGTGTTTTTTAATCCTTGTCATGTTGGAAAAGTGCACAACGACCAAGGGCTCAGAGTAATGATACCATCTTCTCTTTCAATACAGAGTAGTGCAACTATGAAATGTAGCTCCCTGATACTAATAGCACTCAAGCGGCCCCACACTGGCCCAAGTACACTGCCACCACCATGTTTTACTGTGGGCACCATGCATTTCTTTGTACTTTTAACCTTTGCAACGCCATATAGTTTTCCAGCCATCAGTTCAAAAAACATATATCTTGGTCTCATCACTGCAGAGTAAAGAGTCCCAGTAATCTTCAAATTTTTGCACCATTGGCCCTGGCAAACTGTAGTCAGGCTTTTTGTGGATTGGCTTTAGGAGACATTTCCTTCATGGACGGCAGCCATGCCTACCATTCCTCTGCAGTGTGCGCCGTATTGGGAAACACTCACCCCAGGTTCTCTTTAACTTCTGTGGACGGCCTAAATATCTCTATGACATGGTTGCAGTTCATCTTTTTTAATTTTTTGTATTCTGACTGATAAGTAAAGCTTTGCTGATCTACTTATAGCTATCACCTTTCTTGTGTAAAGAAGTTATCTGGTTTCTCAGGTCTTTTGACATTTAATTTCCATGCGATGCCATGATAATTCAACTGATAATTCCAGCTACACGGATACCTTATAACTCATTATGCATACAAAAGCAAGGGAAGAGAAAAAAGTGTAGCAAATACACGCAAGCTGAATAATAATAATGTCTCTTTATTGTACAAAATTAAACACCAAAATGCTTAAAAACACTTAAAAATTACCAAATGTTAACACAACACCAGACAGTCACAGCTACTTTCATCAATGCCAGTATGAACGAAGCTCCAACAACATAAAAAAACAATGAATATAGTGCACACAAAATAAAGCATACAAGTAAAAAGGCGCAAAGAACAACACACAGAATAATCCCACTGACCAAACATTTTACCAAAATATGTCAATTATGAATGTGTATATAAATCCCACAAAATGGTAGGAGATATACCACTGGGTAAAGGAGCATTGACAACCCCACGCATATTGCCAACATAGGTTTTATCAGGGGTTGTTATGAATTTGTTCTAGAAAGCAGAATGTGTTCCAAAAAGGTTGAGGAACAAATTAATTTTTCCCATAAGGTATAATATAAATTGAATGAACCTGTTCCAGACCCCCAGAAACCACATTTTGTATTTTACTAAATAAACATTTCAAATACATAGACATAAATGACGTCACCTCAATCAGTACTTGACGATGCAATTCCATCAACTGTTAAATATGGCACAGCAAGAGGACTGCCACTTAAGGAGGAGCTTGAGCATATAAATTGTGAATTAAATATAGAAGGTCTACAATGGGCTTTCAATACTCCAAAAGTTATACGTAAAAACAAATGACACCAGTGCTAACTCTACTATATATCTCCCAACTCAATATAGCAATATTCCGGGGAACAGAATAGCTCAAAAATCACTATTGATTTAAACAATAATAACCATCTGATTCATTAGTGGTTAATCCATGATAAGCTCTTCTTTCTCAATCAACTCTGTATATCACTCCAAAAGGTCATTTTAAAATACACATAAAAGCACCAGAAGATTACAAGAACACTTGACACATACCTAAAAGCACCGTCCGTAAGCTACATCCGATAGTACGATATCCACAGCGATCCACTTCACTGACAAAGTAAGGAACGTTTGTGTTTGAATTGACCGAGCACTCCGGCCAGCAGCGCTCAGGTCTCCAACACATACAAACTAGCTGGAAGGCTAAGGTGACGTCACCTAGGCTATGGGGGCCTGTCCAATAGAAAAGTTACAGAAATGCTCATGAAAGAAGACTGAGTGGGGTTCTGCACTGGCACTGTGCAAGCGCTACACCAGGACAAGCACAGCTGGAGTGGGCATCTGCTTATGGGGCTATGATGCAACAACTTCAAGTGAGCACATTGAGTACCAACCAAGTTTTTCTCTTCAGAATGCATTAAATACTAAAGTTTTGACTGATTTATATTTTGAGGATAATAATTGCTATTAATTATCATTAGCATGCACAATATGTCCTGAATTCTGCTGCATATTTTCAAAACCCAATTTACATGTATGATATTGTAAAATGATGCCAATTGTAGGTGCCAAATATCAGAGACTTACAAACATCGTATCACAGAGTGCTCACTTTTGGAGGTTGTACTAAATTCAGAACTATAGAACATGTAAGGTACAGAGTTCAGCTATTGCATTTTGATTAACTAGCCTATGTGTGTTTGATAAATGAATACAACTGGAGTTGTAGAGAACTCAGTGTTAGAAGGCTAGCTGTTGTATGTTGAGATAAATCGGCCAACTATCTGCATTATATCAATACCTTTCACCTTATTAACGGATTCACCCTATGTAAATGTGCTCTGTGCAATTGGCAGACAGTGAGTCTACAGTCTGTTTTTTTTTTTTTGCCAAGGATACGGTCTCTGGCCACTCTTACTTTGACATGCTATAGAAATGGCTTATGCCCCAGACAGAGAAAGATCTGCCAAATGTAGTCTGCAGAAAGGTGTATTTTCACATTTCCATTTGGATGTTCACCAATACCAGAATGAAACTTCAGAAAAGTTGTGTCGGTTTAGCTGGAACCTATTCACCAACTTTATACTGGCCTCGATCACTAGATCTATCACCTTGCCACTTTGTTCTGTGGGGCTATATCAAGGACACAGTGTATCTTCCCCTGGCTACAGAATCTGAACAAACTGAATAAATGCATTACTGAAACAGTGGCGTCTATAGCCGAGGATATGTTGGCATGGGTCAGGACAGAACTGGGCTACTGTCTAGACATCTGCCATGTCAGCAATGGAAATTGCTTTGAACATTTGTAGTGTATCCGTAAAACTTAGACAAATACTGTGTCTTTTCATATTATTAAAATTGTGTTATATTCTCTTAGTTATGAATACCGAGGCTATAATTTTTTTAATCAACCGGTAAGTTCCCTTAACAGTCAAGCATAAGTGCCTCTGCGAGTAAGCCTTTGTGAGCTTGGCATTGTAAAATGGGGCGCATTTAATTTTATTGATGCACCACCTTCTCCCAGAGGGGATAGGCAATTGAACCCTGTAGTGGTTGTCATCTTTTACACATGGATCAGATACCACCACCACTTGACCCTATTTCAAAAGCTGTGAAAAACACCAATGGTAATGTCCTGAGGAACATGCTACAGCTCTTTATGCTTATGCAGTGAGTATCACTCATGCTGGCTCCATTGCGGCTTCCACAACCTGTTCTTATTTTTGGCATTTTGCAGCAGAAACTTGCATTCCAGTGGCAGCGACTTCAGTTTCAGTCTTCAGTTTCAGGAACTTTGCTTACTCCATGTTAATTGTCTCCAGCACTACTGGTTGTATTTGGTGGCAAAAAAAGGAAATTTGCTGTTTGTGAAAAAGTGAAACCAACAAGTCTAGTTGAAGAATTTTATGAAAATTATGCCATGTTGAAAGCTACCCATTTTTATGATGATATATGAATCATTACCCTATGGTCTATTATCCATGCACAGACCAATGTTATTAATAAAGTAGCAGATGAGTACCTGGGTAATGACCCTGTAGTACTGAGCCTTACAGCCTTCATGCCCAGCTGTACATGTGCTTTTACACAATACGATTTTAGTGCAGTTTTGTTGCTCTTTTGTTGTTTTTTTTTACTTATAGCACTGCACTGCAATTACACTGCCTTTATTATCATCAAGTTTCTTTCACTTATCTAAATTGTTTGGAAAGGTGTTACAAATGAATAGTCAATTATTGTGTGGAGGCTGGGTTCTCACTCTGCATTTGTGTTGCATTTTTCTACTAAATCAAAAAATCAAGCACTTAAAAAAGCATGCATTTTTTTCTAATGCAGGTGGTTTTGTACCTAACTTTGAATTTGGAACACAGGTAAAAGAGAGGTCAATTAAAAAAACACATTCTTTTTAATTTTTTGAATTTTTTTCATTTTTGCTGCATTTCTGTTGTGTTTTAAACTGCAACGTGAGAACCCAGCCTGAAAGTCTTCAGGATCATAATCACAGTAATCAAACAATTTAGATAACTGAAAGAAGCTTGCTGATAAGGCAGTTTAAGCGCAATGCAGTACTGCATGTGAAAAAATGCACCAATAGTGCACTGTGTGAAAGCACCCAAAGATATGAAGGTGTGGGACCCCATCCACTTCACTGCTTCCAAGCCTGTAGGTGTGCTCATTGGGTACCCCTTTGAGCTGTGTAATAAAGGCTGCCTGAGCTCTCTGTGCTCTTCTCACAGTGACAGCTCTATGTGAAGGATCTTGGCAATTACTCTTTATTTGCCAGATATAACACACCCATATAACACAGCCTTATACAGTCAGCCCCCCTCTGCCTCTTGCCTGATAACACAGGAGGGAGCAGAGTGCATTAATCACATTTGTTTCATCATTTCAGGCTGTATGTACAACTGTTTACAGCAATACAGGTGTTCTGGTTACAAGGAGCTTGATGAGAGAAGTGGCAACTCTACATGCATGAGAACTGACCATTGCAGGAGGTCTGGTTACAAGTATTGCTTGTGGAGGGAGGTGAAAACTCTACAGACATGAGAACTTACCATTGCAGGAGGTCTGCAGAGCTGTGACATCCTCTCTCTTCCACTGCTCACACAGAATGATGATGTCACCAGTCTTCAGGGCAAAAGCCTGTGAAGAGAAAACCCCTCTAACAGTTCCTATTTTGTGAGAGCACTGTTTGTCCTAGTCCTCTGTGACTTCTGTTTTGCCCTGTGTTAGTCTTGTAGTATATTTTATTCTCTCCTCTTCTCTTTGATAGAGTGAGCTGGTGAGTAGGGCCAGAATTGAGGGACTTACTGTTAGGGATATTGTCAGGGGTAATGTAGAGCTAGGAATGTCTGGTAGTAGGGTTAGATTTAAGGACCTGTAAGGGGACAAGTTAAGAAAAGTTAGCCTTTAGGGTCAGGTATTTTTACATGCAGTAGAATACTTGTTCCGGCACCACAGACGTGCAGCGATAAAACTTGAACTTTTACCAATCCATTTAGAGATGAGCGAATTTCTCAAAAATTCGATTCGGACGATTTGGCGAATTTTCCCCTAAATATTCAGTTCATTCAGAATTTATTTGCAACAAATCGCGTTAAAAACAGCTATTTCCTGGCTGCAGTGAGCCTGTATGGTGTTGTAGAACATTGTGCCATGCAGAAATATGCATAGGGAGCATGCTTTGGTATTGAAACAATGCTGTGATTTAGTATGACACACATATGACAGGCGTCACTCTTAGAATCGCTTCACACTTCACTAATTTTAGCAATTACGGGGTCAAAACTGACCAAATAACTGAAGTGGGAACACAGCCTGACAAGGTAATGTCAGCGCCAGCTAGAAAGAACCGAGCAGAGGGCCAAGATCCCACTATAGCGTCAAAGAGCGCACTCCTTTTACACCATCATCAGATGATTCCACAGATTATGACAGAACCTGTTCTGTTAAACGCTGATACATGTAGAGCTACAAAGAGTTACTTTTTTCACTTATTGTGGTGAACTATCTTTGAAATACAGTGTGTGTATTTCTCACATACACACATCTCCATTACAGGCAGGTTATTTTTTTGGGATATTGTTCTCTGTGCCAAAGAGTTACTTTTTCACTTATAAGGTGAAACACCTTTGAAATACATGGGTATATGTAGAATGTGGGTAGAAAGTGAAGTGTGGCCAGGGATCTAATGTTGGCACCACGGCCTTGCATCAACATATGCAGTGTCACCATCTAGTGGCCTGGGAGAAACGTGTCTCAGATGTGGTGGTCCATCCTGCCGCAGCAACAGCAGCAGCACCTAGTGGCATGCATCCCTTTTCAGGCAGTCAAATCTCCAACTCCTCTGCCGAAGGGAGCTGTCTGTCTTTTCCATCATCTACCGATCCAGATGCTCCTGCTCCTCGCCACTCATTGCACCAGCAGTTGTTCACCGAGGCGATTACCAAGAGACAGCAGTATGCGTCCAGCTATTCTACGGCACAGAAGCTGACTGTGCCCCTGTCCAAGTTGGTGGTACTGCAGTCCCTCCTTTTTCAAGTGGTGGACTCTGCACCATTCAGAGAACAGATGGCTTGTGCCGAGGTGGAGAGTCAGTGCAGTGGAGGCCATAGTTACCCCAAGGAGAACTCGCTTGACCACCCGAGATGTGGAGAGACTCACCTTTGTCAAGATGAATCAGGCATGGATCAGCCAGGATTTCCACACACCAATGCCTTATGCATCAGATTAGATCAGTCATGCTGCTTCACCCAAACTTTGACAAATGAGTCTGGATTCTTCTGGCTACCTGCCTCAGCTACTATTCTGATGCTGCTTGATGCCACACATCTGCTGCCTGCTGCTCCTTCTACCACCCACCATCTTCAGAAAAGCCATAAGGCCAGTATGACATGGTCCTTTGGTTGAATCAGGATTGTCTGATGATTAGGTAGCCAAAAGCAGGAGTGGATACAAAACACAGAAGACATGCAAATATTCCATTTACTTGTAATCTTTCATTTGGATCAACTCCTGTTTCTTTTTGGTTTTAGAAATACTGATGGATTATTGACCGATTCTTTACGGATCTATGGATGGGAAAAATTTCAGTGACGGCAACGCAAAATTACTACCGACACCCTCTCCCCTCTTTGGGGGGCGGGGGTGGGCTCTACATGTATCAGCATTTAACAGAATCACCACAGTAAGTGAATAAATTAACTTTTTGCCACAGATAGCAATATCCCAACAGACTGAACTGCATGGATTTGAGATGTGTGAATTGAAGAAATACACACACTGGATTTGACACAGACTTCCCCACAGTAAGTGAAAAAATTAACTCTGCGCCACAGATAGCAATATCCCAAAATAAAAAACGTTGGTTCAGGAACAGGTGTATATGACACACACCTGTGTATTTGAAAGGTATTTCACCCCAGTAACTCTAAAATCAGAAGTATTTTGCACAGAGTGCAATCTAGTGCTGCTACAGAGAGATGCTTGTGCATACAAGACACAGTGACAAGTGGCAGAATTTAACATGGCTGCCCTATTTATAGGGCTGTGACATCACAGAATCTGGCTGGCTGCTGATTGGCTGCATGTCTGCACATGTCATTGAGGGTGTTCCTTTCTTCCTCCCATAGTTCTTTGCCCCATGTCATGCCATGTTATTGCGGCCATTTTAGATTTGTTACCACGAATTGCCATGAAATTCGACTTTGTTCAGAATCAAATTTTTCCTGAAATTCTAAGTGAATTTCACTTTGTTACAATCGATTCGCTCATTTCTAAATCCATTATTAAAAATGCATATCAGTGAAAGTGTACATCCCTAACACGTTTCAAGTGGGATAGCTCTAAGTTGTAGTAGTGGGCGACAAATCGCTATCCACGTTTTTAATGATGGATTAATAAAAGTTCAAGTTTTATTGCTGCACGTCTTTGGTGCTGGAACAAGTATTCTACTGTTTCAAGCTGTGGTTTCCCCTGAGTCTGACAGGTCCTCCATTCAGAACTTGACTATACAAGGAACTGTTCAGAAACTACATGCGGGGAGGTGAGCATTTTAAAAAAAAATGTTAATAGTCCTTTATCCTTCCATCTCCATCTATGCTATTGTCATTGTCCGCCTTGCTATGAATTGTACATTGGTTAATCCATGAAGCTATATTTTGATATGTTTCGTATTATTTGCATGTGACTGCTGATTGGATCATTTCTGTTATAAATTTTGTTGCCATCCATGCCAACCAGCATTGTTACAACACCACACAAGACCCAAACAAATTAAATTGTACTATAACTTGTTGCAAGTACCTTATAATTACTACGGTTCCCATTCTGGGGTGGTGTACTAGGTGAACCATAAGGCAATAGGGTAGATTTTTATCAATACTAACTCTAAGTTTACACCATTTACAAGTTGGCTCACTTTATTCTGGCCCACAGTGTCACCTGCTAAGTTATAAATGTCGCCTACTTAGTTATAAATGTTGTGTAAAGCATGTACGACAGTATTTATGGCGCAAATTGTGCCAGAATTCTGGCACAACTGTTTTGATAAGTATGCTCCAATGATTCTTATAAAGACATTTTGGGCCACATGTACTGTAGGTCTAAAACTCACTTTGCTGCCCATAGCAACCAATTAGATCGCCCCTTTCATTTCATAGGCTAAGTTCACGGCTTAATTACAGGGCTTAATTACAGGGCGTAATTACGCCCCGCAATTACGGCGTGTGGACGGGGGCGGAGCGGGGGCGAATGCGGGGGGATGGCACCACGCCGGCCCATAGACATTCATTACCAGCGGCGTATACGCGCCGCTGGTAATTCACATGTCACTTATCTCCCCCCTCGGCGTATTCGCCGAGCAGGGAGAGGAGACATAATCCATAGTTCTCTATGAGACCTCTGGATTACCGTAAGGACTGGGACGTATTCCAGCCGCAATTTGCGCACTCCGCCGCGTAATAACGGACTGAAATACGTCCAATTTTAAGCCGTGTGAACATGGCCATATAGTGCTCTAGAAAAATTAGAGGGGCACTCTGATTGGTTGCTATGGGCAACAAAGTGAGTTTTAGACCTAGACAGTTTTCATACATGTGGCCCTTTATCTTGGCAAGTGGATGCTGTTAAATACCTTCCCTCCACTATGCACTTGGAGTTGACATTTAAAGGGAACCTGTCAGCTACTTTATGCTGCCCAAACAATACACAGTAAACTCATCAAAATCAAATCCTTGGTTTCGATCTCTCGAAAATAACTAAATCCAATTTCAAATCTAAGGACCAAATGTATGAAAACTGTTTAGGTCTAAAACTCAGTTTTTTGCCCATAGTAACCTATGGGCAACAAAGTGAGTTTTAGACATAAACCGTTTTCATACATGTGGCCCTAAGTTTCCCTTTCAATAGTGCACAACAAATATACAATACTTGGGAATTTGTATCTCTAACAAATGTTCATCTCTGTTAAAAGATAAGGATGTTTTGGCAGCTTATTTGTTCCAATGGGACTTTACATTCTTTGTTATAGAAAGAGAGCAAAAATGTCTATAGTGAGAGTTGTGATACAAAGAAACAGACTCAAAGGGCCACATGTATGAAAACTGTCTAGGTCTAAAATTCACTTTTGTTGCCCATAGCAACCAATCAGAGCGGCACTTTCATTTTTCCAGAGCACTATATGAAATGAGAGCGGCGCTCTGATTGGTTGTTATGGGCAGCCAAGAGTTTTAGACCAAGACAGTTTTCTTACATCTGGCCCTTTATCTTGGCAAGTGGATGCTGTTAAATACCTTCCCTCCGCTATGCACTTGGAGTTGACATTTAAAGGGAACCTGTCAGCTACTTTATGCTGGCCAAACAATGGCAGCATGAAAATAGCTTCAGATTACCCAGTCTCAACCATGTGGGTTTTACCCCGAAATGCCACGGCAGCATAAAGTAGCTGACAGGTATGGAAAGTATTAAGACCCCTTTAAATTTTTCACTCTTTCTTCCATTTGATAAGATCCAAAAAGATCATTTTTTTGTTGTTTAATGTACACTTTGCACCCCATCTTGAAAGAAAAAAAAACATAAATGTAAATGAAATTTATTAAACAAGGAAAACTGAAATATCACATGGTCATAAGTATTCAGACCCTTTGATCAGTGTTGAGTAGAAGCACCCATTTGAGCTAGTACAGTCATGAGCAGGGCCGGACTGGGACTCAAAAGCAGCCCTGGCACACAGGTCCCACCAGCCCACATAGGCGGGCGGGCAGCCCACGTAGGCGGGCAGGCAGGCAGGCACCAAGCGAGGTACTTAAGCAGGCGGGCAGGCACCAAGGGAGATACATAGGTGGGCAGGCAGGCACCAAGGGAGCTACGTAAGCAGGCGGGCAGGCACCAAGGGAGATATGTAGGCGGGCGGGCAGGCACCAAGGGAGGTACGAAGGCGGATGGGCAGGCACCAAGGGACGTACGTAGGCGGGCGGGCAGGCACCAAGGGAGGTATGTAGGCGGATGGGCAGGCACCAAGGGAGGTACGTAGGCGGGCGGGCAGGCACCAAGGGAGGTACGTAGGTGGATGGGCAGGCACCAAGGGAGGTAAGTAGGCGGGCGGGCAGGCACCAAGGGGGTACGTAGACGGGCGGGCATGCACCAATGGAGGTTGGCAGGCAGACAGGCACCAAGGGAGGTACGTAGGTGAATGGGCAGGCACCAAGGGAGATAAGTAGGCGGGCGGGCAGGCCCAAGGGAGGTACGTAGGCGGGCACCAAGGTAGGTACGTAGGCGGGTGGGCATGCACCAATGGAGGTACATAGGCAGACAGGCACCAAGGGAGGTACGTAGGCGGGCGGGAAGGCACCAAGGGAGGCACGTAGGCGGGAGGGCAGGCACCAACGGAGGTACGCAGGCAGACAGGTACCAAGGGAGGTACGTCGGCGGGCGGGCACCAAGGGAGGTACGTAAGCAGACAGGCACCAAGGGAGGTACGTAGGCGGGCGGGCACCAACGGAGGTACATAGGCGGGCGGACATGCACCAACGGAGGTACGTAGGCATACAGGCACCAAGGGAGGTACATAGGTGGGCGGGCACCAAGGGAGCTACGTAGGCGGGGGGCATGCACCAAGTGAGGTACATAGGCAGACAGCCACCAAGGGAGGTACGTAGGTGGGCGGGCACTAAGGGAGGTACGTAGGCGAGAGGGCACCAAGGGAGGTATGTAGGAGAACAAGGCCCAAGAGAGGTAGGTAGCTATGTACCTACTTCCCTTGGGCCTTGCCTTCCTACTACCAGGCTGACAAGTGGCAAGACCCCAAGTAGTGAAGCTACTTACTACTAGAGGAAATCCTGCAGGAGCAGAGCCGGCTTCCTGGAGAGGCAGAGGCGCGTTCAGCGTGGGTAAGGCTGCAGGACTGGGGAGGTGGAGCCAGTGAACATCTCTATTGTTCACTGTGAGCTAGCTGGCCTCCACGGTCCACCCTTCCTTGCGTGCACCTCCTGCCCCGCCTCCTGAGCTGTTAGCACATCACCCAGCCTGGCCAGCCAGCACACACTACAGTAGGTACGGCCGCTGCGGAGCATCCCAGCTCACTGCAGTCCTCAGTTGTGGACACGGCGGCCGGTGGCCACAGTCCGCCTCTAGACGAGCTGGTGGCTGCGGTTGCTGGTGGCTGCGGTGGCTGCGTTCAGAGCATCCCGGCTAAGTTGCGGCCAGCGGCCTTCTGTAGTGGCCACAGGCGCAGCCCGCCTCGTGACCTGTTTGTTAGTTGCTAGCCGCTGTGGGGGCATCCTGGCTCAGCTGTGGTCCCGGTGGCCCTCTGCAGTGGCCGCAGCCGGCAACAAACAAGTGCCAGCCCGCGGCGTAGCACTGCCATAGTGGCCTGTCACGGCGGCTGCTTCCCTCCGCGGCGGCGCTGCTATAAGGTGAGCAGTGCCAGTAGGTGCACATGTGTTCCGGCTCCGCGGTCCGCTGGGCATCTACCCGGTCAGACAGGTTTTCATTCTGGGGCTGGCGATGAGTCATCTTGGAAATGAAGCAACAAGTTTTTCACACCTGTATTTGGGTATCCTCTGCCATTCTTGCTTGCAGATCCTCTCCAGTTCCCTCAGGTTGGATGGTGAACGTTAGTGGACAGCCATTTTCAAGTCTCTCCAGAGATGCTCAATTCGGTTTAGGTCAGGGCTCTGACTGGGCCAGTCAAGAATGGGCACAGAGTTGTTTTGAAGCCGCTGCTTTGTTATTTAAGCTGTGTGCTTAGGGTCATTGTCTTGTTGGAAAACCTTCGGCCCAGTCTGGAGTCTAGAGCACTGTGGAGGAGGTTTTCATCCAGGATATCTCTGTACTTGGCCGCATTCACCTTGCCTTCAATTGCAACCAGTTGACCTGTCCCTGCAGCTGAAAAACACCCCCATAGTATGATGCTGCCACCACCCTGTTTCACTGTTGGGATTGTATTGGGCAGGTGATGTGCAGGGCCTGGTTTTCTCCACACATACCGCTTACAATTAACACCAAAAAGTTCAATCTTTGTCTCATCAGACCAGAGAATCTTATTCTTTTTGCAAACTGTATGCGGCTTTCATATGTCTTGCACTGAGGAGAGGCTTCCGTCGGCACACTCTGCCATAAAGCCCCGACTGGTGGAGGACTGCAGTTGACTTTGTGGAACTTTCTCCCATCTCCCTACTGCATCTCTGGAGCTCAGCCACAGTGATCTTGGAGTTCTTCTTTACCTCTCTCACTAAGGCTCTTCTCCCATGATTGCTTAGTTTGGCTGGACGGCCAGGTCGAGGAAGAGTTGTGGTCATCCCAAACTTCTTCCATTTTAGGATTATGGAGGCCACTGTGCTCTTAGGAACCTTGAGTGCTGCAGAAATTCTTTTGTAACCTTGGCCAGATCTGTGCCTTGCCACAATTCTGTCTCTGAGCTCCTTGGTCAGTTCCTTAGACCTCATGATTCTCATGTGCTCTGACATGCACTGTGGACTGTGAGGTCTTATATAGACAGGTATGTGCCTATCCTAATCAAGTTTAATCAGTTTAATTAAACATAGCTGGACTCCAATGAAGGAGTAGAACCATCTCAAGGAGGATCAGAAGAAAATGGACAGCATGTGAGTTAAATATGAGTGTCACAGCAAAGATTTTGAATACTTATGACCATATGATATTTCAGTTTTCCTTGTTTAATAAATTTGCAAAAATATCTACATTTCTGTTTTTTTCTTTCAAGATGGGGGGTGCAGTGGTCACTAATGAGCCAAAAAATTAACTTTTTTGATCTTAGCACATGGCTGCAATGAAACAAAGAGTGAAAATTTTCAAGGGGTCTGAATACTTTCCGTACGCACTGTAGTTGACGGGTTCCTTTTAAGACTGTTCATTGTGCTTTTGTCTTTCTCAATAGGGTCTTTCTTTTAGGAACTTTCCCCAACCATTGTTGCCTGACATTTGATGCTTCTTACGCTGATCTTATACACTGCTTTTAAATTTGCTCAAAAATTCCTTAAGTTTGGGAACGGGTATGGGAATTTGTCTAAGACTTCTTATTGCCATCATGTCCTGATGCCCTATCATGGACTGTGTTTGTCCTCCCTCCACTTAACAAGTCAAATAATCCCAAATCCTCCAAGAAATAACAATTTTATGTTTCTGTAACAACTAGAAAAGCCATATCACAATGGTGGATTGAAGCCAAGAATTTTCCTTTATGAACTTTCCTTACAATTTAGAATGGTTTGAGTGGAAACTGCTTTATAAAAAAAAAACACATTTTTTTAATATATGTACTATGGGGAAATGTATTATCAATAAACATTACATAAAAAATTAAACATTGCATTGGTTTTACCACTTGGGACTTGGAGCAAATGACTGATGGTAAAAATCCATTGAAGTATGAGTCTCCTCCTCATTTTCTGGGTAACCTTTATTCTCCGGGTAGGTTATGCATCCAATAGGATAAAAAGGAATTGTACAGGTTCTGTCTTGTCTCGTTGCTTATGTGGCTGTCTGTCTTTCCATACCTGACTTTGAAGAGGAATGTAAGATTATACCAACATTCTCCATATCCCATATTATTTAGGTGTATGTTAAACAAGATATACTATTATATTATTATATTATCTAATCTTTATCCTTTACACCTTCAAACTTGTGTTGTATATTTCTGAGGAATGTTGAAAAATAATCTCATCTTTGCAAATTCTTCCATGATTTTTTTCCTTTCCTTTCCACCTTGCTCTCACAAACAGACACATTAATCACACAAAACCCACCTCAGTATACTGGTCCTGTATGTATATCACTAGGATAAACCAACGGTCATACAGGACTACTCAATATCTCTTGTCTGTTCTACTCAGCGGTGTAGGTGATGGAGGTTACAGGGGAGGACGGTCCGTCCTGGGTGGCATGTCTCCTAGTGCACGTCCCAGATGGCACTTCCGTGACGTGGAGTAGAGAGGAGTGCAGACGCACCTTAAAGAGAACCTGTCACATAGATTATGCCCCCTTGCTGAGGACAGAACAAGCTAGTGTCAGACCTGCTGTTTCCCGCTGTGTCCTTATTCTGTAAGATGCGATTTTTCATGTAATTTAATGCTCAAACTGAGTTTTCAGCCAGAAGGTCATTCAAAGGGCAGTTTTTTTAAACCCCCGCCTATCTGAGGCTAGCCCCCCCCCACCTCAATGAAAACCATTACTTTGAATAGGTAGAAACATGTGAATAACTGTCATGGCGGAGCATCTTTTGGTGGCGGGGCAAACACCTTCTGATAAGATTTGATGGAAATGCTCTAAAACTACACATCTTACAAAAAAGGGGCACAGTGCGGGAAACACGTCTGACCTAGTTTGGCGCCCCAGAAGGGGGCAAACCCCTAGGAAGGTTCCCTTTAAGGGGGGTTTGTTTCATAATCGAAAATCTTCCCTTAGCCTTTTTTCCTTTCTTTTTTAAATTTAAGGGCTTAGACTTCTACTGGCTACTATTGCCTGCTGACGAGTGCTGAGGAACCGGTCTGTGCTGTAGTGACCATGTGGTAGCCTACAGGAAGATCAAAAGGGGTCTTAGCTAAGCGACCGGGCTTTGCCCCTTTTCAGGAGATTTTAAAAGGGGTCTGAGATAGCGCCGGGGACCTGAGCTTGTCAGGAGAGTTTTGAAAGGTCGTACCAAATGCCTGAGGACGATGGAGCCCGTACAGGAAGGGATATCTAGGAATAAGTAGGACACTGTTAATGGACACATATTGCAAAGTGATTTGTTTTTGCCAGATCTTTAGCATAAAAAGCAAACCCTGTAGTGAGACAACCCCTTTAATACTGTGCAGAAGTGCACTGCTCTGTCCCAGAGCCAGTAGCTGTCACGTGCCACCTCCTGCCAGCCTGAGACACATTATCTGACAGCAATCATTCCAGGCAGACAGCTCCTTAGTATGTAGGCTCAGAGTAAGTTTGTAAGGTAATTAACCCTGGTGCAGCAGCACCACCACTACTTATACCAACACACAAGCAGGCACGCTGTATAATGTTAAATATATACAAGCAGTAGCTGTGGAACTGCAAGTACCAGAATATCACACTAGATATGCTTTAGGTCTTGAAAAATATCTAGTGTGGTATACTGGTACTTGTAGTTCCACAACAGCTGCTGTGAAACTACAAGTACCAGCATGCCTGCCACAGTCTGAAAGATAAGGCACTGTAGGTGCCACAAAATATATAAAGTGAGAGGGATGGCAAACTCAGGGGCAGCAAACTCAGGGAGAGTTCCCCGGGCGTCAAAAGCCCTAGCTACACCTCTGGTTCTACCTATATGTTTGTACTACGTAAACGTAATAGGAGTTGAACAGTTGTTGCCTCTATTTCCCTATCATTAGGTCCCCTGTTTCCGACCTGCATGATAACTGAAAGATTGATAGAATTTTAATTATCTATACCCAATGTCAATTAAGTGTACATAATATATGGCATGGACTGGAATGTACAAGATTTTTTAACAATGTTCCTTCTTGTCCTCATCTATGTGACACATATTTTCATTGGAAAGTAGTTTCTGCCTGTTTCTGCATTGTCATGTTTTATAAACATAAAAATTCTATGAAAACATGTTTTAAAAAAGTTAGATACAAACAATACAGATACAATAAACACAAAATCAGGGGAAGGAACAATAAAATTAACCCCTTGATGTCTAAGTCATTTTCAGGTTTTTGTTTCCATTTTTTCTTCTCCACATTCCAAGAGCTATAAGGGAATGGGAAAAAGAGGGTTTATTTAGGACTTTTATTATTTTTATGTTTTTTAAAACTTCTTTTTTACAGTAATTTCCCTTGACTTGAACATGCGATCGCTTACGCTATATACTGCGGTACTGATGTGGCAGGGCGTAATAGGAGTACAAACATTGCAGCTATGGAGGATTTTATTAGGCCTTCTGCTGTAATGGCAACCAAACGGCACCCCGCAATCGGGGGGAGGCAATAAGGGCTACCAAGGACCGCAGCCCCGTATCCTAATCAATTAGATGCTGCATTTGCACTTACTGCAAGATCTAAATGGTTAACTAGTGTCCACGTGTGGAGCAAGCATAGTGGGTGAGCCTGCTCCATACTTTCTTAGCGCAGCCAGGAAATACCAGTATGTTCTGGTGCACTGAGTGGTTAAAGGGGTTGTCTAGTTTATTTAAAATGAAATAATAAGATTCTACTGCCTAGTAAAAATAGCAGGCTCAGCTTTCTCCTCACTTTCGTTTCACTGCTGGTTTTACCCGTTATTTCTGTCTCTCCGTATAGTGATCTAAGGGAAGGGCATGTGAACTCTGCAGCCAATCAGTGGTGTCCCATCACGCCAGAGACAGGAAGAAAACAAAAGACCAGAGAGAGATGCCGCAGATCCAGTGCGGAAACAGGTGAGGAGGTAAGTATAGGTTTTTTTGGTTTTTTTTAATTGGGCAGCAGTAACTTATTATATAATTTTTAAATAAACTTCACAAACCAGCCAGAGAGCGCCTCCATCAACTGTCCCAGCCAGAGAGCGCCTCCATCAACTGTCCCAGCCAGTGAGTGCCTCCATCAACTGTCCCAGCCAGAGAGCGCCTCCATCAACTGTCCCAGCCAGAGAGCGCCTCCATCATATGTCCCAGCCAGAGAGCGCCTCCATCAACTGTCCCAGCTGAGGTGGAGCGCTCACATCAACTGTCCCAGACAGAGAGGCCCGCCATCTACAATAGCGTCAGAGAGTACCTCCATCTAAATGTCCCACCAGAGAGCGCCTCCATCACTGTCAGCCCCATAGAGGCTCCATCAAACTGTCCCAGCCAGTGAGCTGCCTCCATAACTGTCCCAGCCGAGAGCGCCTCCACACTGTCCCACGAGAGCGCCTCCATCAATTGTCCCAGACTCGAGAGAGCGCCTCCATCTACATAGCAGACGAGAGTACCTCATCATCTGTCCCAGCCAGAGAGCGCCTCCTCACCTGTCCCCACGCCATAGGAGCGCCTCCATCAACAGTACCAGCCAGAGAGCGCCTCCATCAACTATCCCAGCCAGAGAGCGCCTCCATCTACAATAGCAGCCAGAGAGTACCTCTATCAACTTGTCCCAGCCAGTGAGGCTCCATTCAAACTGTCACAGCCAGAGAGCGCCTCCATCAACTGTCCTGCAGAGTGCGCCTCCATCAGCTGTCCCAGCCAGAGAGCGCCTCCATCACCTGTCCCAGCCAGAAGAGCGCCTCCTATACTAGTTCCCAGCTAGAGAGCGCCTCCCATCAACTGTCCAGCCAGAGAGCGCTCCATCCACCGGTACCTGCCTGGGAGCGGCCTCCATCACCTGTCCAGCGGAGAGCAGTTCTCCTCACCGTTTCCCAGCCAGGGAGCGCCTCAATCAACTGTACAAGCCAAGAGAGCGCTCCTTAAACTGTACAGCCAGAGGCGCCTCCCATTCAACTGTACAGCCAGAAGAGAGCGATCCATACCTGTCCCAGCAAGGAGAGCGCCTCATCAACTGTCCCAGCCAGAGAGCGCCTCCATCAATCTGTCCCAGCCAGTGTGTGCCTCCATCAATGTCCAGCGGAGAGTGCCTCCAATCAACTGTCCCAGCCTGGACATATAAACTGTCAACTGTTGATCTAACACTAGCTCTTCTTTTCCCTCATTATGCAATCGCCACTCTCTCACCACTTATTGCTTATCCCCAAACTCCCTCACTGGACATGAACTCTACTTCTCCCCTGCATTCTACCCTCACACCTGCATATGTGCCACAATACTCTTCCTCATGTTAATTGCCTCCGCACCAAAACAAACCTGCCATTAAAATACAGTCTATCCTACTGCACAGACTCACCCTGCTACTGCTCCTTCTGGCTTCAGGGGGACATATCCCCAACAAGGGCCACCCCAGCATTCCTCCCACCTATAGTCTCTATAATGCCTCCTCGAACAGACTCACCATTACTTATTCCGCTAATCCTTCTACCTGCTAACTTTCCCGTCTGACCCTTGCTCCCCCTATCCACTCTCTTGGGCTCTCTGGATATCCACGGTCTGTATGTAATAAACTCTCATACATACATGGACTTGTTCATCCACGCAAACTTTTAATCTTCTTGGTCAGACTGAAAGCTGGCTGACCCCCTTGCACAGTCTCCCTGCCGCACTCTCTTTTGCGGCCTCCATCTTACCCCAAACTCTTGCCCTGGTAACTAGCTTGGGTGGAGGTGTCAGCCTCCTCCTGTCTGACACCTGCTACCTTTGTCCCGCTGCCACACTCTGCCCTTCCTCACACTCTTCTCTTTGAAGTGCACTCTGTCCGCATCTTACGCCCCCTCGTCATCCAAGTGCTTGTTGATCTACGACCGCCATCCCCCCCTGCCACCTGTCTTTCTTGACCACTTTTGCTTCTGGCTTTCCACTTTGTTTCCACCGACATCCCCACTATCATTTATGGGTGACTTCAACATCCCTATCGACACCCCCACTTGCTTCCAACAAAGTCCTTTCACTTGTCTCCTTCTCTCTCCCAGTGGGACCTCAGGTGGCCATTCACATAAGATGGACACACACTGGAATACTCATCTTCACCGCTCTGCCCCCCCTATTGACTCTCTAACTCTCCAACCTACATCTGACCACAACTGCTTACTCACAACTATCTCTCCCCACCTGCTCCTCCTGTCTCATTATCCAGTACGACTCCCGCAGGAACCTACAATGCCTCAACTCCTCTCACTATCTCTGACTCTCTTAGCTCCATCTTTTTCTATCTCTCTATTAATGACCCAGACGCGCCACCACTTTTCTACAACCATACAATCATCACCGCCCTTGATCAGGTCGATGCCTCTAACACACAACTAGAACCCGCAATATTCAATCAAGACACCGTTGGCACACAGGGACTCCATCTAATCATCTGAGGCGAGCTTCCAGAGATGCCGAACTCCGCTGGAAGAACACTCACTCCACTGATGACTTTGACCTTATACAACAATCTTGCAGACATTAAGTCCGCACTCGCTCGCAGCCAAACTAGGACTATTTTCACCACTCTCATATCCTCCTGTCCCACCAACCCTGGACAATTATTCAAATCCTTCAATTACTCTCTTCTCCGAATCCTCCTCCAAACCCTCTTTCAGCGGACAATGTTCGCCATGCACTTCCTTCTAGTAGATCAACCACATCTGAGAAAGCTTCAGCCCCAGTCCTAGCACCTCCTATACCCTTGCATCCTCTTTTCCCCACTTAATATTGGCTTCCCACGGTCACTCTTGTCAATAGCTCTCCTCTTTACTGTTCCAAATCCAAACTCACTACATGTTTAGTCTTGAACCACACTGCCCATTCCAACCTCATCCAGACCTCGTGCTTCTATCATCCCAGCCCTCACCCATCTCTCCAACATATCACTAACCATCTGGAATCTTCCCTTCCGCCTTTAAAAATGACTACTATCACTTCCAATCCTTAAAGAAAACAACCCTTGACCCCTATTCTCTGTCCAACTATCGCACATCTCTATGCCTCCCTTTTGCTTCCAAAAAACTCTAGAGCAGTACGTTTCTTTCTTCAGCTGTCATCCACACCTCTCCTCCATTTCTTCTTGACCCACTACAATCTGAGTTTTTCGAACCATACAACTTACCGAAACCACCCTACTATCCCAAGTCTCTAATGACCTAGTAACTGCTAAAGCCTCAGGCCACTACTTGGTGCTCCCTCCTCCTTAGACCCTGTCCTCTGACTTTGGCACTGTCAACCATTATCTTCCTGCTACATATCCTCTCCTCCTCGGGCATCACTGATTGGCTCTTTCCTGGGATTCCTTGTAGACCTCAGTGATCGGACTTTCAGCCGTCTCTCATTCTCGCTCCACCTCTCCCCCCAGGCTCTCTCTGTCGGTGTCCCAAGGGTCAGTCTTGGGCCCATACTCTTTCTCCTATCTACACCTTGGGCCCTCGGTCAGCTCATAGCTCCACATGGCTTTCAGTACCACCTGTATGATGTGCGGATACCCAACTCTACTTCTACGGCCCAGATGTCACTTCTCTACTCTCAAGGATCCCTGACTGTCTGTCTGATTTCATCCTTCTTCTATCACGTTCTAAAAACTAAATGTGGAGACAACAGAACTCATCATCATTTCCACCATCCCAACATACCCTGCCCTCTGATTCTATCTAGTACAGTAAAGGCTTCTAACTCTCACAAGGGGTCACGAAATCTCGCTGCCTTGGGGTAAATCCATTAGACTCTGCTTATCTTTCAAACCAACAATCAAACTCTTACCTTACCTGCTGCCTCCTCCTGAAAAAACATCTCTTCACATTACCGCCTCTTTCCTCAACTATGACACTACATAAATTGTTGGTCCATGCCCTTGTCATATCCAGCTAGACTATCTGCAACATTTCTCTGTGGCTACCAGCTAGCTCTCCCTTCGCTCCCCTCCAACCTATCCTTAACTCTGCTGCCCGTCTTAGCAACCTCTCCTTCCTTCGCTACTCCTCTGACTCTCCCTCTGCCAATCCCCTTCACTGGCTTCCCATTGCCCAGCGAAATTCATTTTCAAGCTTACTATCCATGACCTACAAGCTTTCCTTGACTCTCCCTCCATACATTCTTGACCCTACTTTACAAAATTTATATCCCCTTCACACACTCTCCGCTCTCACAGGACTTCTCCTCTAGCTCTCCCCCTTTTCAGCTCCTCTCCAAGACCTTCTCCGTGCTTCACCCAGCAATCTGGAACTCACTGCTCAACACATCAGATCTCCTCCACTTCACCAGCTTCAAAGCGCAACCTGAAAACCCATTTATCAGGCTTCCCCTTAAAAACTCACTAAACCCTTTTCCTTTTCCCCCAAAAAACATGTCTGCCCTCACCTCCTGTTCTTTCTCCTCCTTGTGATTTTAAGCCCTGCGGGTAGGGTCCTCCTCCCCTGTGTCCCAAATTTTCTTATCCTTATCATGTACTCGGTTTGACTTATATTTGTATGTAACCCCCCGAATGTCAGCCCCTGGGATCAATGGCGCTTTAAATTATTATTATTAATAATAATAAAATAATAATAATAATAATAATAATAAAAAAACCCGGGACAACTAAGGTGGGGGTTGGAAACACATGGAAAAAAAAGGCAGGTTTGGAGTACTGTTGCAGACAGAAAGGTCGTAATAAGAGAGACCAAGGATGGAGATTGCTCATCTGTGCCAACAAACAAGGAGAGACCAAAAAAAGACCACAGGGTAAAACGAGAAAGTCCCATACAGTGAGAGAGTCCATAGAAAAAAAGGTTTTAGAAAACCATTCCTCCAAAATGGAAAAGAAGCTGATCCCCCAGTCACGGGACACAACACTTTTAGCTGGCCGGGGAGGAGATGCACAAGGAACCTACTGAAAGGGTCCAAAAATACTGGCAGTATGTGTTGTCATTATATAAATAAAAAACCTCTGTCAGGGGTGTCAAACTAATTTTTACTGAGGGCCACATCAGCATTATATAAGGGGTGTTCATGAAAGATTTCCCCTGAACGCCCCCCTGTGGTGAGAGCAATGAAACTTGGAAAAGTTATTATCCTTCTCTACATGGTGAAACCTGGGACAACATTCTCCATCTCATTAGCAACTTAAACACTCGCTTGTAGAAGTGACCAGTTGCTCAAAAGACATTTGTGATTTTGAAAATCAGGTTCATATCTGGAGAATGTTTGCCTTTCAAAAACAATTCATTGTTGGAAAGGGGTGGAAGCCATGGTGCGAGGTGGGGGAAAAAGGGGGATTGGTAGAATTTCAAAGCCACGGGCATGTTCCCTTTGGGAAAAATGTGGTTGTGAAATGGTGCATTGTGTTATAGAAGGCGGACACCTTTGGTGAGCATGTCATGTTTCTTGGTTTTGATGGCCTCCTGCAATTTCCGCAGCAGTGAAGCCTGGTATGCCCCAGTGATCATGTTACCCTTTGCTAGGCAACCCAGCAATACTACTCCTGTGCCCCAAAATGTGGTGACCTTGCCTGCCGAGGGGGGGGCACGGCCTTTTTTGGAGGTGGCATAATGTTTTCCCTTGAATCGCTGGCTTTGTCTCGGGATCTATGAGGGGCCCCAGTTTTTCAAGTGTGATCAGTCTTTTGGCCCAATCATCAATAGAGCCTGGAGTTTTTGCCCTTTCCCGCTTCGGGAAAAGGTGTGGCCCGGGGAAAAAAAAAAAACCCAGCGAGCGGATACATTAGTTGTGAAAAAGTCTTGGGGATGTTTTTTTTCCCACGGGCCCCACACTAATCTTGAAATTTTTGGGCTTGGTGGTTTTGATTACGCTGCGATTTTCCAAAAGGCGCCCTCCCTTGCTGGATGGGGGTTTCTGAATAGCGAGTGGGTACCCTGGAATTGGATTGTTTGCACGAAGCCCGCCCACATTTGAATTGCGATAAAAGTTCTTGACAACTTAATGAGGGGGGGAATCATCCCCTAAATCTTTATCTATCAACGTCCCCTTTTGGTGTGGGCTTTAAAAGAAAAGGGAAACTTGATGATGATCTGTTTCCACGGGGGTCCATTATCAAACCTCAACCCTTCAGCACCTGTAACATCAAGAGTTTCAGTTTTGTTTTGAAAATTTGGGAACATAACCTATAGGACTTATTTATTACACATTTGAGTTTTTTGGGAACCTGTGATAAAAAAAAAGTGGGGCAGGGGAAATCTTTAATGTTTCCCCCCGTAGTTTCATTTTGGGCCATTGGAGGTCCTTAGAGAGTGGCTAGGGTTGTCCGAGCTGCACCCCTGTTTGTGATCTTCTGAGTTGAGTGGTGTGGAGGAGTGCGCCCTGGAGCCCAGAATCCAAAATGGCTCTTACTCCCTGTGCTGGCGCCGCTGCCTCTGCCGACCGCTGGTTGCATCCTCCAAAGAAAGTGAACAGCTGATCCTTCTGAGCCTAGACCTTATCAATCCCTGCTCGCTGTGTCTAAGCTCTTAGGGGCCACATAAAATGATGTGGGGGGCCCCATTCGCCCCACTGTCCGTGAGTCTGGCACATGTGTATTTTCCATTGCCTCACATTTGGTCTGTATTACTTTTTTGTATTATGAGCTTGGTGGATGCTTTATTAATTTGATATTGATTATTTGTGCATACATATATTTATATTTGTGTATACATATTATCTGCACCGCTAGTTTATTGCTGCTATATATGTACTATTTATTTTAATTTATGTACAGTCCTTAGTGAGGTATTATCCACATTGCTATCTTTGTTTTGTCATATTTGTGTGCTTTTTGTATTGTTTTTATCTATTTTCGTATGATAAATTTCAATAAAGATTATAGTTTTTTTTTATAGGTTTTGGCTTTCTTGGCATTGTTACACATGTGTTCTATGTCTACAGCTGATGGCTGTGCAGAACATTGCAGGGTACTTGAATTCCTATGCATTGCTCTATTAACAGATCATTCCTGATCTGGAGCATTTTTCGGAATTGCTATACATGCATTTATTTTTAAGAATTCTAAGATCCTTTGAAGATCCATGTCTTTTGTGTATAAAAAGTCTGTGTATTTTCAGTTTGTTGTACAACACCATGTCTGAAGAAGGGAGCTAGTCCTCTCGAAAGCTCACCATCAAATATATTCAGTTAGCCTCTAAAATGTATCACCTGATTTCTTCACTCTTCTTTTATTTTTAGTTGTAAGATCCATTTTAGACTTTTATTCTGACTTAGAACATGTAATTTATACGAATATAGACCTTTTATTGCCTGATCAGAAGCACTGTGCAAATCCTGTGGTTAATATATGGTAGCTGTGATATTTGATGGTTTTACTAAAAACCATCAATCTAAAGTCAAATGTGAAAAATGACTGATTATGGTTTATACCGTTCTAAGTTGTATCGACTTTCAATGGCAATTTCTGGTCGCTGGCATGGGGGAGTTCAGTACACCGGTGACAACCGTACCTCACAGACGTCACTATTTGTGTCACTACTGCCCTCTCCAGATGTAGAAAGCACTAGTAGGTAGAGAGGCTGCACAGCAGTAGGTGTCAGTCATGTGGGAAGGCAATGTGTAGGGACTTTCCACTGCTGATGTCACCAGAGATTATCCACAGCTAGTACTGAATACACACCCAGCATGGATCCTCCTTTCTCAATAGTACTTCTAATAGACTGCTCCATCCTGCACGTTACTCAATGCTCAACACTGCCCTGAGCAAAAGAAGTTGCTTGAAGGGAAAAAAAAAATTCTATCCCAGGTCATTTACACGGCTAAACTACAAGGGTGCTCAGTGGGATCATCTATGGGTCTGAAGCACTGGTGAACCTTCTGCAAACCTTCTGACCATAGGACTATAGCCTTTGGTTACACCATACAATATTGTATATAGAATTTCATACAGAGCCGTCACAGGAGCAACAAATCTATACAAGTATTGGACAAGCATTAAAGATCCACTAAAAGTGACACACCATGGCAGGTAAGTGTCTATGTCCTTAGTATTTTAAGTGCCTTAAATGAAGCGATGAACCTGAAGTCAGCAGATGATAGCAAAATACTATACTACATGCAATTAAGAGAGGACGTATGTGAAATAAAGTAGAAATCATGGGGGGGCAGATATTTTTCTGGACGTCCGTCTATTGCCATAAAATAACATTACAATGCATAGACAATGGAGGTGAGATCGAGATCATATTCAGCGCTGCTTTAAATCAGTGAGTAAAGTATTAGCGGCATTTAGTTTAGTTTATCAGCAAATGTGTTTAGTACTTCCTTTTGATCAGTATCTCTCTTGTGTTACAAAATCTCTTGGCACATATGTGAATTATTCTTGCAGGTTGATGCAGAAAATAATGTTGTGTTGTGCCAAAAAGGGTTTTGTAACTTGCGTTGTATTATTATTATTGTGTTGTATCCGTGGTTTTTTTGCATTTAGTTCGAGAGAATCTACAAAGTGAATTCACCAAAACTAAAAAAGGAGAAGTTCTGTCTTCTCGGTATTTGTCACGAGAAAGGAATCGTTCACTTCTCCAAATTGTAGTGACTGATCAAGCTGGATATTCCTCTGCTCAGGCAGTATCACTGTGCTGCCTGATGAAGTCCATTTTTATGGCCATTGTAACTGATAAGGTAGATAAGAAGGTTATGAATGGTGTCATCAACTAAAGCCGATCCTCAGATGTCACTAAATGGTTAACTGACGTAGCAGAGCTGAGTTTTCTGCAGCTTTACCTTCATAGCACTGCCTCATCTTAACTGAGTTATTGTGATCAACAATGTGGAGCGAAGACTTCGGTGATACATTCTGTTCTCTTACATCTGTTCTTGAGATAAGGAGGCATTTTTCAGAATAATTCAAGTTCTCGGTTCAACATCTAATCATAGTATGATTTCAATTCAAACTCCTGAACGCTAGAGGGCAGAAAACTATTTCATGAACAGATGTAGCAGAGCTGAACTTCTTTGTTTAAAGATGTTTTCCTATAATTACAACTTATTTATCCACAGGAGAAGAGTTAACCGGGTGTCCCTACTACCTCCCACTGTGCTTAAAGGGGTTGTCTTGCTACAAGGATTGCTTTTTATTTTAAAGATCTTGCAAAAAAAAAGTCACTTTGCAATATGTGTCCATTATCAGTGTCCTACCTATTTCTAGATATCCCCTCTTGTATGGGCTGAATCAGCTCCTCAGGTCACTATAGCTACAGACCTGTTCAATCTCCCCTGATAGGCTGCAAGCTCTGGTTGCTATAGCTACAGACCTGTTCAATCTGTCCTGTTTGATATTTTCTGGTAGGCTGCCAGCGCTGGTTGCTATAGCTACAGACCTGACTTCTACTGCAGCCTAGTAGAAGCCAGTAAACACGCCCCTGAATTCAAAATGAAACCAAGAAAACAGGACTGAGGTAAGATGAATCGATGTAGTGAGACAACCACTTTAAATAGAAAGTGAACCCATATGGACCTCTACCATTACCACCGTTTCAGTGTTCCCCCCGGTCCTTCACTGATGATGTCATGTCCATGGATAACATGATGCTGCAGCCAATCATTGACCTCTGTGGTCACATGCTGTACTTACAGACAGGACTGTTGACGCCATAGATTAGTAGCAGCATCCTGTGATCCATGAATGTGATGTTGTCAGTAAAGGACATGGTGGAGAGGGGGACATTGGAGCTCTGGCAGCGCTGGACCGGTGCTGATGGGAGGCGTGTGTATAGGTTCATTTTCTATTTTAGTACAGTGGGAGGTTTATAAAAGTCTTGGAAAACTTATTTAAATGAGGGGATTCATTCTGGGAATGAGAATGGGGATCCTAAGTGCCACAGTTGGAATAGAGTGGTAGTCAGGTAGGTGCACTGCATCCAATTCAGATTGATGGGACTACAAATACGGCCACTCCATTAAAACAGCGGCACTTGGGAAACCATTATTGGAAACAGTAGGGGTTTCAGTGGTGGACACATAGGGCCACCAGTATGAAAACTGTCGAGGTCTAAAACTCACTTAGTTGCCCATAGCAACCAATCAGAGCGCCCCTCTCATTGTTCCAGAGCACTATATGAAATGAAAGTGGTGCTCTGATTGGTTGCT
Source organism: Phyllomedusa bahiana (assembly GCA_025379985.1). Lineage (NCBI taxonomy): Eukaryota > Metazoa > Chordata > Amphibia > Anura > Hylidae > Phyllomedusa > Phyllomedusa bahiana. The sequence continues at coordinate 40,467 of JAODAL010012366.1, forward strand.
ATGAGCTCTGATTGGTTGCTATGGGCAACAAAGTCAGTTTTAGACCTAGACAGTTTTCATACATGTGGTCCATAGTGAGTTGTTATGGGATAACCCCTATAATTCTTTGGGGCTGCACTGTTTGTGCATTGTGAGAACAAGATGGGTTACTATGTATGCAAAGATGTGTTAAAAAACCTAAAAGGATATGAAAACGAATGAAAAAATAAAGTTATGTATGTCAACATGCTTCCTAAAGGGATTGTCTAGGGTTAGAAAAACATGACTATTTTCTTTCAAAAACAGCGCCATGATTGTAACAAGAAGTGTCTGGTTTTGCAGCTTAAAGGGGTTGTCTCACTACAAGGATTGCTTTTTATGTTAAAGATCTTGCAAAAACAAGTCACTTTGCAATATGTGTCCATTAACTGTGTCCTACCTATTCCCAGATATCCCCTCTTGTATGGGCTGCTATATGGGCTGTATGGGCTGGGTCACTATAGCTACAGACCTGTTCAATCTCTCATAATAGACTGCCAGCGCTGGTTGCTATAGCTACAGACCTGGCTTCTACTGCAGCCTAGTAGAAGCCAGTAAACACACCCCTGAATTCAAAGTGAAACCAAGAAAACAGCACTGAGGTAAGATGAATCAATGTAGTGAGACAACCCTTTTAATTGGAGCCGAGCTGCAGTACCAGGCACATCCTGTGACATAGGTGGTGCTGTTTTTAAAAAGAAACAGCCATGTTTTTCTAATCTCTGACAGCTGCTTTAAAGACATACAAAGTACATTAAAAGGGTGTTCCAAAAGTAATAATGGCTTGTCATCCATCGGGATGATTAAAAATAGAAAAAAAAGGACATTATAAACCCTTTCACTCCTGTTGCCGGTCCTAGTTATCCCGGCTGATGACGTAACCATTCAGTCTTCACGTGACCCTGCAGCCAATCACAGGCCGTATATCCAGCAAAAGAGCGCTGCGGCCTGTGAATAGCTGCACGGTCACGTGAAGAATGAATGGGGATGTCATCAGCGGGGATCACTGGGACCAGTGCTGGATTACAATACAAAAAAAGGGGGAAAATATGCTCCAACTAGAAGAGAGAACAGTAGTTTATTTAATTTGCAGTCTTTTCACTTCCCTTTGTTTTTTTTCCTCATAAAGGACATTGAATAAAGATGCCACAAGCAGAATTAATCTAAAATCTTCCTGACGATATAAAAAAACATAGCTGTGACAATGAGAAGCATGCTTTGTCATATGTATCAGGCATATATGAAAATCCAAGAAAATGGATATATAAAGTATAAAAGCCAGCAATAGAGGTTCACAACAACATGTAATACCTTTTACATCACCCCAATGTATGCAATGCATTACTACAAATCTAGTCATCTGCTGAAGTGGAGATCATCGCTGAACCAACCTGTTGGCACAGATGACACTTGACTGTTCAGCTTTTCATTATGTACTAAGCAGAGATTAGAAAGGGGATTTTTTTTTGCCCAGTAAAGTAATACTTCCTGGTTTATCCAAATATATTACATCAATTTACATGATATTATCAAAAACCTCTGTGTAGCTGCCAATGTTTTCCATGATTGTATGGGCTCTGTTGCCAGCAGCTGATAGCAGATGGCAGGCTTGGACTGGCCCATAGGGGAGCAAGGTAGAACCCCGGTGGGCCCGTGGGCCTAGTGGTCCCCTGGGCATGGCAGGAATGCGTTTGCTTTTCATGGAGAAAGGCAGAGAAGGAGAGTTATGTGCAGTATGGTCAGTCGTGTGCAGTAGCTGTACCCCAAGAATAAACGTCTCTAATGGGCTCCAAGAATCAACTCCACTGGTAGACCAAAAGAATCAACTCCACTGGTGGGCCCCAAGAATCAAATCCACTGTGCAGTCATGTACACTCATGTACAGTATCTGTAGGGTAGGCCCCAAAAGTGAATTCCACTGGTGGAACCAATAATTAACTCCACGTGTGGGTCCAAAAATTAACTCCACTGGTGGGCCCCAGGGACCCCAGTCCAATACTGCCAGATGGTCTCACTCATTGTCGGACTGGAGTGCCTGGAACCCACCAATGGAGTAGATTCTTGGGGCCCACCAGTGGAGTTGAGTTTTGGGGCCCACCAGGGGAGTAGATTCTTGGGGCCCACTGGTGGAGTAGGATCTTAAGGTCCACCAGTGGAGTTGACTTTTGGGGCCCACCAGGGGAGTAGATTCTTGGGGCCCATCAGTGGAGTAGATTCTTGGGGCGCACCAGTGGAGCTGACTTTTAGTGCCCACCAGGGGAGTAGATACTTGGGGCCCACTGGTGGAGTAGAATCTTAAGGTCCACCAGTGAAGTTGACTTTTGGGGCCCACCCTACACATACTGTATATGACTGTACATACTGCAAATGACTATTTCTGCCTCTATTTCTCTATCTTTTGTCCTGAAAAGCAGCTCCAGCCATGCAATTTTCAACTTGCCTAGGGCCCCAAGAGTGTGTCCCCTGCTCCCCTGTGGTCCAGTCCGAGCCTGGTCTCACTGCCACCACCTATCATAAACTGGACAATCCAAATGATGGTATATTAGTTGTGTTCTGTTCTTCTTGTCTTTTATTACATTATCATACCTTTGAAGGCTGTTGATAATGGCTTCACCCAATGAATATAGTAGAGTTAGGCTTATATGATAGCTGGAGATACAGATGAGTAATTTGCTTCCTGAATCTGTTTTTTTCTCTGTTTTTCTCTACTATTGTTTGAACCAGGAAATCCATGTTGTACATGAGAGGGGTGTGTTTAGTGAATAGGTTGCAGTTCAGGGAGGTTAGAGCTAGGGCCTCACAGGAAGCTTTGCCGTGTTGTAGCAGTAGTATAACCAGCTTATAGTGACACTAGAGCAGTAAGCTTGTATCCATTACATGTGTCTACCTATTCTGCAGACTTACTGTCGTAAGGGTAGAAGCACCTGCTACTGTAGCTACAAGAACAGTAGTTAAATGTAAGCATGGCGGCTGGGATATCCTTGGACACAGGTGATCATAAGGCTTTATACACAAACCTTATTTCGGATCTGTGTTATACATATCTGTAATATGTCCACTGCCTGCTATTTGCCCATACAGAGTCTCTAATTTTGTATGAAGGATCATAGAGGGTTTTCTTGCATCAATGACAAAAAAATTGTTAAATGCTCCATTTCATAATGTATTACACATGTGTTTTCTCTGTAGACAAGGATATGGGAATTTCTTGTACTGAAGTGCCTATAGGTCCATAATACAGTTGTGTGTCCATTTCTTTTTTAGTGGAGCCCAACCATAAGGTATAGGACCAGGTTGGAACCTAATAAAATCTGCCAAGTAACCCTACACTAGTGGTGTGCAGAAGGGCAGGTTACAGGATCAATATCTCTATTAGTTATTGATACCTCTATGCACTTGGGGCGACATGTATGATGTGGGCGCATAGAGGCCAGTTGTAAATAGCTTTAAAGCAGTGTAGAATGCGGCAGACTGTATGAACCTGTTCTGCTCTGGGTCATAGATTTGGCACTTTCTAGTTCCACTACGACAACTCAGGCTCCGGTAAACCACTTTTAACTTGGCCTGGCTGTTCTAGCAGTAATGCATCTTGTTTTGCCGTCCTCCAGTCATAAATGTGTAGGATCATACGGCTGTGGTACGACACCCCCAGAACGCCCCCACATCTTAGGCACATTATAAAGTCCCGCAGGTGCCGCATAATGCACCTAATTTTGGAGTGCGCCTGCTCATACAGCTAGAGAACAGGGCTGCAACAGTTTTTGGGATGAAAGGACACCAGAACACCGGACAGCCCCGTACATACATGTCGCCCTTAGTGCTTATGTCCTGTATCCCAGGATGAACCAGCTGCCTGGGTGTAAGGTGGGCAAACCTGGATAACCAGAGATCTTTATAGAAACCCTATTACATCAAAGTGTTAGCCTCATTTAGAGGTTTTCATTTTTCATTTGGTTATTTCCGGGTCTGAGGTCTCGCTATGTGCCAGCTTCAGAGAACAGAGGTATGATTGCGCTTGCACAATTCTTCCTATCCTTTTTTATGGGCGTACCGAATATAGTCGAGCACACTTAGCAGGCAGTAGTGACTATCAACAGTGGAGTAACAGCTAGTGCAGGATTAAGACATCAGTGACACCAGTGATATTAAAGTAAATAGCATTATAACTGGGCCGGAATGCAGAGTATTGTGAGCTGAAGCAGGGCCTGAACATAGTAGAGACTGCTGCGTATTATGCCTCTGAGATATAGGGGGTAGAGAGGATTAAAGTGCAGTTATGCATCTGAACCCCCAGTTTATTATATCAAAGATGTTGTCTCTAAGTAAGAACAGCCAAGAACTGAGCACCTGTTCATATGTTGTCATAACCACCAAGCTTGCAGTGCCTCATCTAAGTAAAACCTACTTGAGTTTACCTGCAAAGACCATGTCTGTCAGGTTCATGCTGTGCTATCTCATAAGTGAGGAAGTCACCACTTGGCCCCTAGCAGTACCACCCCAGCATGAAGGGATCATCAGCATACCCCCATTTGACCCTTCTTACATGTGACTTCTCACTTGCAGATTGTACATATGAAGGAGGAAGGGTGCAGAGCTTTGGGACGTGGCACCACTGCTCTCAAATTGTTATACCATGTTTCCCCGAAAATAAGACACCTCCAAAAGTAAGACATAGCAGAGATTTTGTTGAATTCCCTAATATAAGGCAACCCCCAAAAATAAGACATAGCGGAAATCATTGCTGCAGCTCCCCATACACAGGGCCGTCCCTAATGGTGGGCAGAGAGAAAGGTGGGGGGAACAGGTGTTCCCAAGCCCCCGTCACCTCGAGTAACAGCCCTGGGACATATTGTTGTAGAAGAGTTTTGAAGGACCTGTGTAGGGAGGTCATGTGACTGTGATGTCACCACAGGTCCCGAACATCCCAGGACAGGAGACAGTGTACAAGTAAGTGAGGGATGGGGGTGGGGAACAGAGCAATGATACTGACACACACACATCTCACAGGATGACTGATGGGGTATGCTGGAACTTCTAGTTCTGCAAGTCCCAGCATGTCACATTTGTCATCCTTTGAGATAAGTCACTGCAGCTGTAATAAAATATCCTTTACATACATATATCCTATGGTTTGTGACTCTAAACTTTAAGATATATATATATATATATATATATATATATATATTATATATATTATATATATATATATAGTATATATTATATATATATATATATCATATTATATATATATATAATACACACACACACACACTAGTATATCATGCTATAATTTATTTGTGGAAAAATAAGACATCCCCTGAAAATAAGACATAGTGCATCTTTAGGAGCAAAAATATTGTATAAGAAGCTGTCTTATTTTCGGGGAAACAGGGCATATAGTTTGTGTTTGTTTCCTTATGCTGGAATTGTGGTAGTGTCCTGTACCATAGTTTGCATGTGCAATGCTAACTGATGATAAGCATATATAGGGGAAGGGTGTTGTTTTTGCATAAATATCTTACTTGCCAAACCTTGCTTTTTTTTCTGGGAGACTCCCACAAAAACAGTGAATCTTATGCAAATCTCATCCTAAAATGCACATTCCCACTTGGATTGGAGGCATTTCTGGGGGCGGTGCTTAAATGTCCCAGAATCCAGAGAGAAATGGTTGGCAAGTAGGATAAATATGCAAATGTACATGCCAGTGATGATTTAGTAGCTGGTTGCCACCTTTGAAAATCCTATCGGACACTAAGAAAAATTGTTAAGCAGAACATGTAAAGCAGCACTGTCATAAGACCACTGAATTTTAACCCCAATATTTTATGTGCTTCTGCTCCTGAGAGTGTTCAGACAGTTCTCCGGAACTTTTATGTTAGGGAGGATGTTCATTAACACTGTCTTGTCATATTAGAGTAGTGGTTCTATGTAGCTTTTAGATAAAACTCACCTCAAGGTCTGCTGCTTTTGTGGGCAAATTGTTGTATGTGTTAATAAATCAAGCTGTCATTTCTCATAGTGTCAATTTTTATACATTTAGCAACTTTCACTGGAACTAGCTCCAGTAATTCAAATACCAGGGTTCTTGCTGTTGTGGGTTTGCCAGTCATAGTAACGAAACTTTCTTTCTTTCTTCTTAGTAAATGATCACAAAACCTAAAAGAGCTGACGTATGTTAAGTATCTTATAATAATATTCATAGATGTAAATAAGTATTACAAGCTGGAAGAGGTCAACTTTTTTGGAAACCCCCTTTTCACTGTGAATGGGACTGTTTAATGAATGCATTTGGCTATTTCCAAAATTTCCATTTATGTCGACGGTAAGGGACAGTGCATGATCATTTTGGGCTCCAACCATGTACTCATTTTTGGAAACAGGTGGGTCCTAGAACTAAACACGAATGGTGATGTTCAGTATCTCACGAAGTGTCAATATTTTTTGTGGCCACTATTATTTTCCAGCACTGACTTAACTCTCTTGGGTATGGAGTTTACTAGAGCTTCACAGGTTGCAGCCACTAGAATCCTAGTGCCATCATGGAGCTGGTGGATGCTAGAGACCTTGCGCTCCTCCACCTTCCGTTTGAGGATGTGCCATAGATGCTCAATAGAGTTTAGGTCTAGAGACATACTTGTCCAGTCCAGCACCTTTACCCTCATTCTCTTTAGCAAGGCAGTGGTGGTCATCTTGGAGGTGTGTTTGGGGTCGTTATCATGTTGGATTACTGCCCTGCGGCTCAGTTTCCGAAGGGAGGGGATTAAGCTCTGCTTCAGTATGTCACAGTACATGTTGGCATTCATGGTTCCTTCAATGAACTGTAGCTCCCCAGAGCCGGTAGCACTCATGGAACCCCAAATCATGACACTCCCACCACCATGTTTGACTGTAGGCAAGACACACTTGTCTTTGTACTACTCACCTGGTTGCCGCCACACCAATTTGACATCATCTGAACTAAATAAGTTTATCTTGGTCTTGTCAGAGCACAGGACATAGTTCCAGTAATCCATGTCCTTAGTCCGCTTGCCTTCAGCAAACTGATTGCGGACTTTCTTGTGCATCATCTTTAGAACAGGTCTCCTTCTGGGATGACAGCCATGCAGACCAATTTGATGCAGTGTGTGGTGTATGGTCTAAGCACTGACAGGTTGACCCCTCACCAGTTTAACCTCTGCAGCACTGTTGACAGCACTCATACATCTATTTTGTAAAGACAATCTTTAGATATGACACTGAGCACGTGCGCCCAACTTCTTTGGTCAACCATGGCGAGGCCTGTTCTGAGTGGAACCTGTCTCATTAAACTTCTTTATGGTCTTGGCCACCGTGTTACAGCTCAGTTTCAGGGTGTTGGCAAACTTCTTATAGCCTAGGCCATCTTTATGTAGAGCAACAATTCTTTTTTTTTTTAGATCCGTAGACAGTTCTTTGCCATGAGTTGCCATGTTGAACTTTCCGTGTCCAGTATGAGAGAGTATGAGAGTGATAACACCAAATTTAACACGTCTGTTCCCCATTCACACCTGAGACCTCGTTACACTAACAAGTCACATGACACTGTAGAGGGGAAATGGCAAATTGGGCACAATTTGTCCACTTTCACTTAGGAGTGTACTCACTTCTGTTGCCAGTGGTTTAGACGTTAATGGCTCTATGTTAAGTCATTTTAAGGGGACACTAAATTGACACTGTTATACAAGCTGCACACTGATTACTTTACATTGTATCAAAGTGTCATGTCTTCAGTGTTGTCCAATGAAAAGATATAATACAACACTTAAAAAATGTGAGGGATGTAGTAACTTTTATCAGATGCTGTAAGTAGTGACATGTGACCACTGCAGCCAATCCCCATTTGGAAGTTAAAGAATAAAAACAGAAGATTGGAGTGACGCGACGCTGGAAACGTGGACAAGAGGAAGGTGAGTAAGTGGTTTTTTTTATTTTAATGGGGCACTAGGAACTGCTGGTTTGATTATATTACGAGCTGCACACCCTTTTAATTAAGCTCATGTACTACTTTTTTCATCACATCTGAAAGGTGAAGGTGCTGCACAGTCTCACTCCATTCACCTTAGTTATTGAGTTGGGTTTTTTTTCCCTTTTCTGATTAGAACAATAAGAGAACACAAAACCACATCTGACATTATGATGATTTACATAAGAAATCTCCTTCAGTAACTTAATAAATTTGCTGTAAAAGCACTTCCTCATAATTGAGATCTCAGCTTGGGCAACAAATATAATATAACATGATAGCTATACCATTGTTTAGCAACCAGATATTACAATGTTTCAGCCTAGACTCAAACTGGCTCACAGGGGAACAGGGAAACCCTCAGTGGGCCCTTGGGCATGGGCCTGACCTAGGCTTGCTTTTCAAGGAGAAAAAGAGGCAGGAAGCAATAAGTAGAGTCCAAAAGGCATGTAAGTGCAATTATGTACAGTAGCTGTAGGGTGGGTCCTAAGAATCAACTCCACTCAGGGGCCCTAAGAGTCATCTCCACTGGTGGGCTCCAGGCACCCCAGTCTGACACTGTTTCAGCTTAGGGATTTTATATTGCATCTAGAGAAATATTCACAAGTAACTTAATGCTGTAATAGGTTTATATACCACGCTTCCACAAACTCTACTGCATAGACAGAGATCTCAGCCTGAGTACTTTATTGGGAACAAAAACCCCATGACATGATAGCTATCTTATTGTTTAGCTAATTAACCATGACTTAATAAAGCTGCTAATGAATCCATGCACCAGGCATTGTTTTTTATTTCTACCCCTGAACAAATATAACTTGAGAACGGCAGGTAGAGGAGAGTGAGGATTTCGGGTACATTGTCTATTTGCAGCTGGCCCGTGGATAAAAGATAAATACATAGATCCAGATCGTTCCTCCCACTATTCACTCCTTAGCCACTGTCCCTAAAGCCAACCCTAGGCATTAAACAGCTATCAGCCAAGTGTTCCAACTCCACCATTAAAGAGGTTGTCTCACTTCAAAGATTATCTTTCAACATGTAGGAAACATTAAATCAAGACTTTTTCTGAATAGAGAGATTTCTGAGATTTTATCTGCTCTGAGTGCACACAGGTTTCTCTGGTTACCGTCCTGCTTTCTCTACCTGATTAGACAGAGAGCAGGGAGTAACATCACCAAAAAACAATGTTTGTTATCTCTAACAAACATAGGAGAATAATTGCTTTGTATTGTTTACCTTTAGCTGTGTAGCCCTCTGCACTATATATTATATCTCCTGCAGTCATGTCAGTGCAATTGGAAAAGCTGGAATACTGAGCTGATATGCTAATTACTACTATAGAACTACCCACAGGCTAAACAGGAAGAGTGAGGAAGCCTGAATCTGAAGTTGCCAGTGGCTCTGGGAAACAGCATGGTGAGACAACCCCTTTCATGTTCACACTCGGTTCAGTCGAATGTACATACTTATTTTAATTGGCAGATAGGAAAAGTAGCTGCCAGACCTTTCTGACAGTCACTTATCTCTATTGGGAACAACAATTCAGGTGTGTTTAACTCCTTAACAACCGCCCACCGTCTTTTGTACTACACAGCCCAGATCCCAGCGCAGCTCCTGCGTTCACCGGGGAGCGGGGGAACCTCCGCTCCCCATGTTTTAACCCTTTGATTGCAGCGGATCGTCACCGCAGCGCAATCAAAGGGTTTCCCTGCTCTGTCGGGTGATCGGAATACCCGGTGACCCAACAGAGCCTGGGGAACGGCTGCACAGTCAGCCCTGACACAGATTATAATGTATTAGCATATATGAATATGCTAATACATTACTAAGTATAAAAAAAAATAACACATTTCTCCCTTCATGGGATTTAAAAAAAAAGTAAAAAACATAAAACATGTAATAAAAAAGAATAAAAAAATAAATAATAAAATAAAAATAAATATTTAATAAAAATAATAGTACATACATTACACACACACAAAAAACCTACACCTATTAGGTATCCACACGACCGTAATAACCTGTAGAATTAATCTAACAAGTTAAGTGTGAAATGTGAACGGTGTAAAAAAAATAAAAAATTTAAAAAGAATTCTGCCGTTATTTATAAGTGAACTTAAACTATTCCCCCATAAAGTACAACTCATCTCGAATAAAACAAGGCCTCATACAACTGCATCATTGAAAAAATAAAAAAGTTACAACTGATGAAACGCAAAAAGGCAAAAACTAAAAAAATGTTCTGGTCATTAACTACTTTTCAGGCGTTCGGCTTAAGGGGTTAAACCCAACATGCTGGCAACTTCTTTTCCTCAAAATCTGTCATTGGGGGGTCTCTACTCACATTAGATCATCCCCAATATTGCCAAAATTTCCAGGTTCAGCCAACCTTTTAGTTATCTGTATTAGATCATGCAAGTCTTATTTGTGTTGCCCAAGGGGCGTAGCTATAGGGGGTGCAGCGGTAGCAGTCGCTTCCTGGCCCTGCAGTCTGAGGGGACCCAAAAGCCCTTCTGCCACATAACCAGATACCAAAAAACAATATTTGGCTCTGCACATCCAAAAACCTTTTTTTTGAAAAAAAGGAGTATAGGGTCACACTGGTGCGGCAGTAATATACATACACATTCCAAATGCCAGTAGCACGCTATCAACTAAAAAAAACCATCCAAGGTACATAGGAATATTTGAAAAAAGCATTTCTGCTACTAGGGATACATGAAAATTTGGGGTTCTTAGTTCACACTTAGTGCACACAGTTTTTTTAGTTTTTTAGTCTATGTATAGAGGAGTGGCTGCCGTCATTGGCTTTTTGCACTCCGACCACCTTCACAGGATTTTAAATCAGAGCAGTGTGTTCAGTTAGCTGGTTCTTTCACTCCCTGAAGTATGGAAGTCTGAACAGACTCCAATGAGAGGTAACGTTTAGTGTTAGGACCCACCTGCAATGGGGTCCCCTTGACGAAATTGGGAGGTGGGCTTAAGCAGTTTTGATCAAAAGTGTGAACTAAGAACCCCAAATTTTCATGTATCCCTAGTGATCCAAAAGGTGTGAAGATTTTCTCCAGTTTGCCCAGAAAAAAACTCCTTTAAATGGACTGTAATGACAGCGTTGAACGTCTTTTTAGTTGAAGATTTATTACAAATAGCAATTGGAATACGCGTTTCGTGTGTAGACCACACTTCCTCAGCTCCATACCTGTAATAAATCTTCAACTAAAAAGACGTTCAGCGCTGTCATTACAGTCCATTTAAAGGAGTTTTTTTCTGGGCAAACTGGAGAAAATCTTCACACCTTTTGGATCGCTACTACCCTGACCCCGTGCATAGGTCGTTCGGAGCAAAACGGACAGACGGCTGCGGACGACCGTGATTCTTCGGTTCCAAATATTTGGATGCTTTAAAAAAGTGTTGTGCCTTCCTTTGCACAACACTAGAAGGTTAGTGCTTAAAATAAGTACTAGTGGTTCTTATTCAAATATTATATTGCGCTAGGGAGCACTGCCTCGTTTTTGTTGTTTCTCTTGCATGTATCCCTAATATCACACAAGGCATTATGGGAAAGGGGCTGAGAAGCCCACAGCGCCCTCTGTTGGTTGTAACATATCCTCAATTTGCTTTTGACCCACGAGTCTTGAGAAAGCAAAAAGGATTTTTTAGCCAAGCCAGTGTCTCTCATCTACAGACAACGCTGTTTCGGGATTTTTTGTCCCTCTTCAGTGCAGAGTAGAGAAGATACTGGCTGGCTGTGTGGGAGGCATCGGGTAGCTCAGGAAGGGAAGATCTCTCCTTAAGGAGAACACCGAACGAACGGCTTGTAGAGTTTTTGTTTTGCCTTTTCGCCCTCTACTTAGCATCTGCATATCACAAGGCATTATGGGAAAGGGGCTGAGAAGCCCACAGCGCCCTCTGTTGGTTGTAACAAATCCTCAATTTGCTTTTGACCCACCGAGTCTTGAGAAAGCAAAAAGGATTTTTTAGCCAAGCCAGTATCTCTCAAACAGCGTTGTCTGTAGATGAGAGATATTGGCTTGGCTAAAAATCTTTTTGGCTTTCACAAGACTCGGTGGGTCAAAAGCAAATTGAGGATTTGTTACAACCAACAGAGGCGCTGTGGGCTTCTCACCCTTTCCCATAATGCCTTGTGATATGCAGATGCTAAGTAGAGGGCGAAAAGGCAAAACAAAAACTCTACAAGCCGTTCGTTCGGTGCTCTCCTTAAGGAGAGATCTTCCCTTCCTGATGTATCCCTAGTAGCAGAGATGCTTTTTTCAAATATTCCTATGTGCCATGGATGTTTTTTTAGTTGATAGTGTGCTGCTGGCATTTGGATGTATGTATATAACCAGATACCAGCATTGTAAGTGGCATATGGCAGCCTTCTTGCACTAGGGCCCCAGAGTTCCAAGTTACACCTCTGGTGTTGTCTCAGTAAAGTCCATCAATGAGAGACGTGTTGACAATTCTAAAAGTTATGTCATTTTGCGCTACAGTCAACAACATTTCCCTCTGAAAATTTGTCATTGCCGGCTTATGGTTGGCTTTCAAGTTAGTATTCACTTCACTTTGTATTATGTCATTAAAAGTTTTACTTTATTCTCATCTTCTTCTGTCAAATGTGTACTCAAAAAATCTCCTTGCTGATGATGACTCATTCTGAGAATTCGAATCTTTTTTTAGCTGCCTTAGCTTTCAGTAAGGTGAAAGGATGTCAATAACAAACAGATATGTGTAGATGAGGGCGAATACTGAACAGTATCACATTTTACCAGAATGAACATCGTGAATTTACAATACTCAAATTTTTGATTATCTCATCTTTATCAGGGAAAATTACAATGAGGCTGTGTTCACCCTGCCATCATGGTTTTGTCAGTAATATAGTCAAAGTTACGGACAACAGAACTTGTCAGACTTCAATAAATCTGAAAGATCTGGCATTGCCATCATGGTTTCCATCATAATGGAAACTATGTTAGTAGTTTAAATATAGCCTTATAGATTTTAATTATGGATTTTAAGAGGAACAGTCCCAATTTTAAAGGGGTTGTCTCACTACAAAGCATAGCTTTCAAAATGTAGGGAACACTAAATAAAGACATTTTCCAAATATATTGCTTTGTCCATCTTTTTTTAAGGAGCTACAAATGATTTTATCACCTTCTGAGGGCTTTCTAGTTTCCCGAGTGACCGACCTGTGTACTCCTTCTCCCCTGCTGTTTGTTCTATCTAATAGCAGGGAGTGACTTCATCACAAAGGGACCAGCCAGCAGTGAGAGCTTGAGTGTTATCTGATCTTTCAGACAAAAGCCAATAATTACTCTACTGTTTACATTAGCTCAGAAGCTTCTCCTGTCCTGGTAGAAGGTAATTTAGCTAATCTAGACTAATAAACATAATAAACAGAGAAGTCTCAATACATAGAGCTCATATGCTAATTACAGACAGCTTGACCAGGAAGTGACAGAGCAAAGCAGCATTATTTCATTCATGCATCCTATGAAACTTTGAGATGAGACAACCCGTTTAACCTTAATTCCCAGGTAACCTTTCCATTTTGTTCTATATTATGGTTGTATCTTTTCACTTGCATAAACATTTAAGTCACCAGTATGACGTCTCAGTTTATATTGACATTCAAGACTTTTTTTTCCTGTAAAATATTCGGTAATATAATGTTAATTGAGATTCTGGATATTATGGGCGGCATGAATTAAATTTGGCATTTACATGCCAAATTTCAGGTGCAGAATAGCCTAGAATGCGCCTGATATACGAACCCGCTGTACAGTGGGTCATAAATCAGGTGCATTCTAGCGCTTGTATGACAGTTCTGGCTCAGTTAAACCACTTTGAAAGTGCTCTACCTGTTTCAGCTGTAATGCACCTAGAAATGCCATAGCAAAGCTATAAATATGTAGCTTCGCTACAGTTCTAGTGCTCCCCACCTTCCACATGCCCCCTGAGATCGGTCGCATTACAAAATGCCACGGGCGCTCTGTAATGCGCCCGATAATGGAGTGCGGCGCATTTAAAAATGTAGCAAACGGGGCTGCGCCTGATATCAGGCTGAAAAGACACCAGATATCCTTCGAAGCCCCGTTCATACATGCCACCCTATATGTTTTTATGCCCAATTACAATTCAGAGATGTATATTTTAAATCTTCATGATCACTTCAGGACAACCATATGTAATCTCTAGCTACTTCAAAGATTACAACTATTTTTAACACTATGGGGGACGTGAATGAAAACTGTCTAAGACTTTTTTTGTTGACCACAGTAACTAATCAGAGTTCCCCTTTCATTTTTTCGGAGCACTATATGAAATAAAAGGAGAACTGTGATTGGTTTCTATGAAAGTCTTAGACCAATACAGTTTTCATACATATGGCCCTAAATGACCAATGCTTCTACTTCCGCACTTATACATTTTTGGCTCCTTGCTAATTCCATGTCAGAATGTTGGGAAATATAAGATCAGGCACAAAGTACAACTGGTACTGAATTGAGGGCTGACAAAATGATTATAGTGTCAGGCAATTATAGTGTCAGTAGATGTTGGTACATGGGTGGCCAGCCTACACCTTGTGACAGCGCTTACATGATCTATGTAAACTATTTGTGGTTTGTATCTGATTATTTCAGACTGTTTAAATGTCATATAGTAGAAGAGTGTTAACCCCCTATACTTTCCTAATGTGGTGCACAATTTTGCTCCATTATTGGGCCTATACAGTCACTGGTTTCATCATATGCAGAAACCAAAGCATATATTCAGTAATAAGATATTTCTACACGATACTTAAAGGGGCTGTCTCACTACAGACATTGATGGCTTATCAACAGAATATGCCATTAACCTCTGGGACCTGCACCTATCTCAAGAATGAGCCCCGAAACTTCTTCATTTTGAACAGATAGGTAGTTGTGTCTCTCCCATTGAAATCAATAGGAGTTCCGATTACAGCCGAGCGGCGTGCATGCTGTGCAAGTTCATTTCTATAGGAGCTCAGAGGACAGAATAATAATTGTGGACCCTGTATCTATCAGATACTTATGGCATATCCTGTGCACATGCAATAAATAACAGAGATGGAAACAATCCTGTAATAAAAGGTTATATTTATATATCTTACTAAAGCACTGAGTCAATAGTAACAAATTAATCTCTTTTAGCTCCCAGTGCAACAAACTCAATAAATTGTCTGTCTAGCCATTGAGTTCTACAGTGTTCTTTCTGCATCAGATCCAGGTCATCATATAGACATAGCTACCATTGTGGTTAAATCTTCTGTCATGAGGCTCAATTATAGATTTACATTATATGGGCTTTCCAAGGCTTAAAGGGGTTGTCTCACTACAAGGATTGGTTTTTAAGTTAAAGATCTTGCAAAAACAAGTCAATTTGCAAAATATGTCCATTAACATTGTCCTACCTATTCCTAGATATCCTCTCTTGTATGGGCTGCATCAGCTCCTCAGGTCACTATAGCTACAGACCTGTTTGATCTCTCCTGATAGGCTGACAGAGCTGGTTGCTATAGCTACAGACCTGGCTTCTACTGCAGCCTAGTAGAAGCCAGTAAACACGCCCCTGTAATTAGCCAGGGTAGTGGATCCACTGGGCTTCCGCAAGCGGTGGTACAGGCCACAGCAGGGAGCGGAGTCTAAGTTGGTCCCGGTTTTCACCAGAGCCCGCCGCAAAGCGGGATGAACTTGCCGCAGCGGGATTCCACCAGGTCGCTACCCCTGATGTGACTTGCTTACGGAGGCGGCCGAGGTGCAACAAATTACAGAATCGAGAGACGGAATCGTAGTCGGAGTCAGGCCAGAAGGTCGGGGCAGGCAGCGAAGGTTCAAGGTCGGTGGACGAGAGCAGACGGGACTGGTACACAGGAACGGTAAACCGGAGTAGAATAAGGCTTCCTCGCATAGGTAAAGGGCGCTATGGATTCGGCGAGGAAGTTCCGGGGGTGGAGCCCTTATATAGGGTCAGCGGCTGGCAAAACCAATTACCGTCACGCTGTCCCTTTAAATTTGAAAGAGCCGGCGAGTGCTGGTGAGTGCGCCCGAGGGAGCGAGCGTGCCCGCGGCTCGACTTGCGGACCGCGGCACCGCTTGCCTCGGGCGCAAGGGGACGAACTGCGGGCTGCGGCGCCCCTGAATTCAAAATGAAACCAAGAGAACAGGACTGAGGTAAGATGAATCAATATAATGAGACAACCCCTTTAAATATTATAAGCCATCAACATCAAACTAGTGGGGTTTGGACTCCAGGCACTCCTAGTGATCAGCCTCTACATTACCAAACACAACTCCATGCACATTATAGTGTCTGTACCTGATACCACCCAAACCCCAGTCCTTTTCAGTTGAATAGGACTGATCCATGGTCAGCTAAAGTACAGCTGCTTCAAAATGTGTGGCACTGTGCTCGGTAAATAATTAGCGCTGGACCCCCAATGATGTAATAGTGATGTCCTATTCTAAGGATAGGCCATTAGTCTTAATTTCCTGGAACCCCCCCACCCCCATACTAAATTGCTTCAGAAAGAAAAAGTCGGATTTCTTTTTATTAGCTCCCACTCTGTATATGATCCATGTTACACAGTAAAAAAAGAACTATCCTCTTTGAATTATTAAAAATGCTTTATTTTTAACCATAAACTGTAACACAAGAGATCGACTGTAAAACAGATGAAAACCTTTTCCAAATGTAGGAAATGTTCACTAAAAAATGAATCGATTTCCACACTCTGCAAAAACTCCCTTTATTCTGGGAATTTCCCACTGTGTTGCTTGGAAGCTTATCCGTTCCAATGTCTGTGCAGTAAGTACATGGATGCTATGGTATCATTAGCTTCATAGCATGTGATTGGTAGCCACTTGACATAATGACTCATTTCTCCTTATCGAAGGAAATAGATTTAATTGAATCTAAGCTCTTATTGTGCCACTTAATATGTAAGTTCAATAATACATCTAAACTAATTAAAATATTTACATACAATGGGCACCAGTTATTAGAGGACTTATATAGTAATTGGAATTTGAAGCTTTCCTAAGTGTGAGACAATAGCAAACCTTTAATGGATGCAAACCACACATGTACTATGGGGCCTATGAATCAGGGGAACCTCAAGACTTATGTCCCATCTCACTGCCTTATCTAGTCAATCGTCAATGTCCTTTATGCCGTCTGACCCTGAGTGTTCCATTTTTGCTGTCTGCAGATAGACAAAGTATAGACGGGCACCACCTTCAATATATAAACGGGGTGCAAGAGGTAACCAGAAACATGATACTAATAACTCAGAAAAAGCGGGTACTCCATAGTGCACACCACAAAATACTATAAATGAGGAAAGGGTTTTGTTTCAATTTACACAGAAAACACAGTAGTACAATTAAAAACAGTTAAAAACAGGGAGAAAAAGCATCCCCAGAAAAACTATTCAGTTATAAATACATAAGAGTAAGAGCCACACAGAATTGTTAAAGATTATCCTTTATAATATACAATACAGAGAGTGATGGTATACAAAAACTATAGCTTAAGGAACAAAAAAGATGATTCTACATTGAATAACCATAGTATACAAGGTCTTTGAGACATGAAAAAGTATAGCTCAAACCTGAAAAAAAGTGTAGCTCAAACCATGTTCTCTGTTGTCATAACAATAATAATGGGAACCCATGTGTCAGGTAATAGAGACCCAATGCGGATCACCGTACACAGTGGCTTTGTCAGATGCTTTATCTTTTTTGGTCGTTAAAGGGGTTCTCAGGGAAACGAAGAAAAATAAATACATAAACTACATGTCCTAATGAAAAAATACCTAAATACCTTTAATTAGATAAGTCTGCTCGTTTTGTCTAAGGGATCAATATAAGAACAAAATGGCCACCAGGCTACTTCGTGTGCAGAAACCTGTCCAGGAATGCAGAGAACAGCAGTAGGACAGACTCCGAGTTACTTCCTGGTTAGGCTGACTGAGCATGTGTGCTGTGCTCAGTCAGCCTGAGAGACTTTGGGGGACATGTATGAAAACTGTCTAGGTCTAAAACTCACTTTGTTGCCCATAGCGACCAATCAGAGCGCCCCTCTCATTTTTCCAGGGCACTATGTGAAATGAGAGGGGCGCTCTGATTGGTTGCTATGGTGGGCTACTAAGTGAGTTTCAGACCTAGACGGTTTTTATACATGTGGCCCTTATTGTTTGAGGGGCGGCTCTGCAGAGTAGAAAGGAGAATGTTACAAATACAAGTATATACATGTTTGTATATACTGCTATATATAATAAACTTGGTGTGGATACAGGATATAGAATCTATAGCTCAGCTGGGAGGAAGCGTCTGTTGTGGGACATGTAGTTTTCATTGAGCACACCTAGCAACTGCAGCTCGCTCACTAGTCCAGTGAGGAGAAATATCACATAGTACCGCCATGTTGGCATCTGTAAGTAGTTCACACACTGGATTGTGACATAGATTTACTGCTTATACCTAGTATGCCTCCATTATAGGTTCTTATTTTTTGGGTTTGTATACCATCACTCTGTATGATAGTGTATATTATCGCTCTGTATTATATATTATGAAGAACAATCTTTAACCATTTTGTGCGGTTCCTACTCTACTTATGTATTTTTAGATTTTCTAGGGATGCTTTTCCTCCCTCTTTTTAACTGCTTTTAATTATGTGAATCAAAATAAAAACCTTTTCTCATTTATAGTATTGTGTGGCGTGCACTATGGAATACCCACTTTTTCTTTGAGGTATTTTTTTCTGCTGTCTCTCACCATCAGTCAATGTACATAGAGAGATAGAGGCAGCCTATTCACCATGATGCAAATATCCAGCAATCCAGAGAATGAAAAGTAAAAGTTTCTTGATGAGCCAACAACAGGAGAGTATTTTTGGAGTGGTGAGCTGGCTAACCTCCCCTCTTATTCAGACTGTTCACCGTGCCTGTGGGCAGAAATGTCACTAGATGCGGCTAGTCAATAATCAGAAAGCCAAGTCAAGTCCTGCAACAGTTCTGGCCCAGCGCTTCAGGGCCATGGCTTCACCACTTCTTTATGGCACTGGTCCATTCTGCTCCAGCCCCAAAGGCTAATCATGAAATGGCCCGGAGAGGTAATCACACACGAGGTGCTTGAGTCTGAAGACAAGACAGTCAGTGACTACATTTAGGGCATGTCCCCACAGCACGGGTTTTCGGCCGGAATCTGTGTATGTCACTGTGGAGGGGGAGGGCTTTTCGCCGCTCATCGTGGAGAAAAGCCGCCCCCCGGCCGAAAATGAGCACAATGGTGCTCTATGGAAAACCCGTGCAGCAGTCCCCAGCGGTCCGGCCGCAAAGCATTGAGCAAGCACATTCTTCCGCGGAGAAAAGCCCCCCCCCCCCCCGCACCATGTGGGGACGGCCGCAAAACAGGACTAATAGGGCGCGTTCCCACTGCATAGGACAAATTTGTCCTGTTTTGCGGCCGTCCCCACAGGCGGGGGGGGGCGGCCTTTCTCCACGATGAGCGGAGAAAAGCCCTCCCCCTCCACATTGACATGCACAGATTCCGTCCGGAAACCGGACGGAAGAATGTGCTTGCTCAATGCTTTGTGGCTGGACCACTGGGGACTGCTGCACGGGTTTTCCATAGAGCACCATTGTGCTCATTTTCGTCCGGTTTTCAGGCAGTCTGAAAAACCGCAAACCGGCTGAAAAACCGGTCGATGACCCGTGCCGTGGGGACATGCCCATACCGGCCGGCAAACCGGCCGGTATTTGTCCTGTGCAGTGGGGACGCGCCCTTAGACACTCACTGTGTTCCTGCCATTTTTTTTTTTTTTACTTGGGCTTTTTGTGAGTCTTTGAGTGGAAAGGGAGGCTGAAAGGGCTGCTGCTGTTATGAGAAGAATATTAGCAAATAAATTGACTAACTGTGGTTGCCACTGTTGGGGCATGAAGGAAACTGTATGGCACTAGTGGTGTAGCTGGTACTATTTGGGCAATGGAAAAACTGGCAGTTAAGTTAGCATGGCTGACACTATGAGTGGCAAATTATTTAATAAAGGGGTCTTATTGTGGCTGACATTGTGAGGGAGAAACAGGCTGACAATATGATGGCAACATTTTGAAAGGAAGAATTATTTTGGCCCAGTTCTGGAGCAGTAGAACACTATGATACCCAAGTATACCCCTGGTGTAACGTAAAAGGTAGTTCTGTCTCTTCCCTTCTTCCTTGTAGATTGTAAGCCCTCAGGGGCAGGGCCCTCTTTCCTCTCTGTATCAGTTACTAGTCATTTTTCGTCACCATTGTATTTGTTCAATATGTAATTCCCCTTGAATGTATAGCGCCCTGGAATCAACGGCGCTCTAAAATAAATAATAATAATAATAATTTTAGTTGCCTTCAACTAAATATACAGGCAGGGCAGAGTTTGGAAGCTCTTAGACTTCAAGCAGAACTGTAGCTCCATTCAGTGCAGGGGCCATATATTAAGTGCCAATGACAAAGTTGGATTCCATGATGTGAACTCCATAAATTATAAAATAACAAAACGGCAACAGGAGGGATTTTATTCACATATTTGTTTCCCAATTTGCTGTAAGGTAATAGATAGCAGGATATGGGATCTGATTCCTTCCTTAGCAATTAATACATGGCTCCTGTTACTACGCAATCAATAAGTCAAATGTTAGTATAATTGCCGTAGACAGTGATCATGATATGGTGGTTAATTTATCAACAAGGGAGCAGTAGGTTTCACTCCTATTGCCGTCGTGCTGGAAGCGTACATGTTCTTTGGTTTCATACTTTATAGGCTTCCTATGACATTAGCACTAAAGTGGATTTTGAGCCAGGGAGAAGCTGCAGAAAGTGTTTGTGCTGTAGAAATGTCATATGTCCCATGACAAGTTTTTTAAAGTATCAAAGTTATGGTTGTAGTAACTTAGAGAAGGAAGTCTATGAAAACTCATCATTCACTTGGTTTCCTCATAATGCTCCCTGCATAGAACCACTTTGAGAAGAAATGTGCAGCTTGGACAGAAGTCTTCATTTCCGGCCCTTGTAAACTACATTTTGTAACTTGCTGCTTAAATACTGACTTGGCGTCTTAAAGTTTCATTGATGCACAAATGATTCACTTAGGCAAGATGTGAGCTGTGACTTTTGCTTTCTCCCTCCTTCACACTTCCTACCTATGCCTTTCTCTTCCTTTCTTTGTCTTTTCTTATAGCTGTTATTTGTACACCCACTGGAACCTTGACAATGGAAAAAAGTGATATTTGAGAACCTGGTTTATCTATGTACAGGACAGTGTAGCAGTGCTGGTATACATGTGCTTATATCTAGGGCTCATACAAAGACATGGACCCAAGGGCTCCCTCATTCTAGCATTTAAAGGGAACCTGTCACATAGATTATGCCCCCCTCTCTGAGGGCAGCACAAGCTAGTGTCAGACATGCTGTTTCCAGCGCTGTGTCCCTTATTCTGTAAGATGCATCAGTTTTAGAGCATTTACCCCTCAAATCTTATTCATGGGTAGGTGTTAGCTCCACCCACCAAAGGCTAGCTCCGCCCACTAACAGTTATTCACATGTTTCTACCTATTCAAAGTAATAGGTTTATCAGTTGAGGTGGGCGGAGCTAGCTTCCGATTGGCCGGGTTTGAAAAAAACTGACACTCTGAAGGACTCTTCTGGCTGAAAACTGCAGATTTGAGCATTAAATATATGAAAACTCCAGCATCTTACAGAATAAGGGACACAGCGCTGGAAACAGCATGTCTGACTCTAGCTTGTACTGTCCTCAGCCAGGGGGGCATAAACGATGTGACAGGTTCTCTTTAAAAGTCATCTTGAACTCTGGTGTAAATTTAGTTGATGATTTTTGGGAAGTAAGCAGTGGACCTATCTAGGGAAATGAAAATGGTTTAAAGGAGTTGTCCAGATTCCTCAAAAAATAAATAGGAAGCTCCTTGTGGCCCAATAAAACAAACAAAAACCTATACTTCCCCTGGCTCACACCTTCGTTCCAGTGCTGGGTCTCTCCAGTCTCCTGTTTTCTTTCTTCTACTTCTGAATGGGAATGTCACTGCTGCAGGCGCTGATTGGCTGCAGTAGTCATTGCCATTCCCCTTGTATCACTGTGCGGTGATATAAGCAGAGGCATGTGACTACTGCAGCGGTGACATTCCCATTCAGAAGTAGAAGAAAGAAAACAGGAGACTGGAGAGACCCAGCGCTGGAACAAAAGAGTGAGCGCAGGTTGTTTCTTTTATTGGGTTCCCGGGAGCTTCCAATTAATTTATTTAAGGGATTGGCCAACTCCTTTAATATGATCTACACAAGCCATTTAGACCCATGTAGATTATTGGAAGAGACTCTAAGGAATAGGACAGTGTCAATTAGGGCATATTCACACTGACATTTTCTCGTCTAAAAAGAATCTGCAGCAGAAATCTAAAGTGATACCCTTGGATTTCTGGGCAGGTTTGAACTTTATAGCTGTAGTTTTTTCTGCTGTTTTGGACATGGACCAGATAATCCATGTGTCAGCTATCCAATGCAGAATCTTGAACCTAATTCTGAATCAAAGGAAGGAAATGTCACTTTTTTTCCACAACATGGAATTTAAATTTGCAGATTCGAATCTAAGGAAACAATGGGAAAAAGATACCAAACAATTTTCATGCGGATACCGACACAGAATCTTCTTCAGTATCCGCATGAAAAATCCATCCATGTGAAAATACCCTTGATTGAAATGAACAAGCTCCGAGTTTTTATATTATTGCTTTGTAAATTGCCCACGGTTGTTTTCAGTGACTTATAGGCAGAAGGTGATTGGTAAAAGGGGAGTGTGGGGCCCTATTCAGGTTTTCTTGAATGGGTCCCTGCTAGTAGTGCTGTCTGTACTACACTGATCGCAGCAGCGACTTACATGGTGGAAAGATCTATACTTCTATTCTTGAATTTACTGCTAACATAGAGTGACCTGTATGAACAGGACTGTACCAGTACTCTGGAAGACTTTGAGCCAAAAGCTGTTGCAGCCCTATCCTACAGATGTATGAATAGCTGTACACCAAAACTTGCTGCAGTCTGCACTAAACACAACATTTTTGAATGCGCCAAGAAATTGCCAAAGTTTGCTGCAAAACTGCCATACAAATCCATACCATGACTGAGACAAAGTTTGGAGCATAAGACTATGCTGAAAAATGTTTGCCGCATAACATTCTATGCGCCAATGACTAGCGCATAACACTCTTTCATACCTACTGTCGTATTCTACACTCCTCTATATCGATTTAGAACTGGCGTGTTGGAGACACGTTTCATTCATGTCACCCATAGTCTCTAGTTTCCTTTTTTTAGTATATATTTATATGTAGGTTTACCTGTTAAGAAGCTACCAAAACAAGGCATTGCTTACAGGGCTCTCCCTGCAACAATTCATGATATTCCAATTAGTCACATCAAAAAAAATTGCAGGAGGTACATCAGGGTGTCTATTACTCACCATAGTTGAGAAGGTTGTCCAACTATGTGAACCTATAAAAGAAGTCACTCATAATTTTAATATTTTCTATGTGCATATGCATGGCAACACTACATTGGAAATAGAGGCTTTTGTGACTATGAATGTAGCAGCTACTGCCTTTCATAGATTTAAAGGGGCTTAAAAGTCTTCAATTGGAACTAAATCAAAAAAAAAAAAAAGAATAAGCAATTTTTTCAAAAAAATTTAATAAAGGGAACAACCAGTAAAATAAAAGGCTAAGCAGACGTTTTCCAAATATATTGCTTTGTTCATCTTTTTTTGTTAAGGAGCTACAAATGATTTTATCACCTTCTAGTATCCTAAGTGACCAACCTGTATAGTCCTTTTTCCCTGCTGTTTGTTCTATCTGATAGCAGGGAGTGACACACCACACAGGTCAGAGGCCAGCAGTGAGAGCTTGTGCGGTATCTGATCTTTCAGACAAAAGAAAGTAATTACTCTACTGTTTACTTTAGCTGAGGAGCTTCTCCTGTCCTGGTAGAAGGTAATTTAGCTAATCTAGACTAATAAACATAATAAACAGAGGAGTCTGAATACATGGAGCTCATATGTCCAGACAGCTGGACCAGGAAGTGACAGAGCAAAGTAGCATTATTTCATTCATGCATCCTATGAAACTTTGAGATGAGACAAACACTTTAAGGTTTTGATACAACTTTTAATCGTTTTGACCTAATATACAATTATTATTAGAATTGTGCCCATCTTTTGTTTGTCTAAAGAATAAATACCAGATGTGCATGGGCAGTCCTGATTTCTAAAGATTTGTCCCAACTATTTTATGTAAAGTTAATTCTGTACTGTGTGTTACTTGTGTTAAATAGAATAAACTTTGAACTTGACTATAACTAGTAGCACTGTGAAGTACATTGTGATAGGCAGTGGTGGGCAAACACTAGAATAAATTTGTATGGGATCATTTATCAAAACTGGCTAATAGTAAGCAGCCTCTGTAAGGTGGGATTAGGGGAGGCGGTGGGTCGTGCATGGGGAGGGGATCCGGACGGGGGTGAGAGGAAATAGGTTAGTGACACAGCATGCAAATCGCTGACCACAATGAAGACAGTGGTGTCTCTTCTCAGGAGTTTATTGTTTACAAAGTTTGTGATATTTCAAAGGAACTTTAAGAATAATAGGAAAATAAGACTATCATAATTTATTACATTCACAAGAACTGTATTGTATAACTTTTCCCTTCTGTCATTAAAGGGGTTGTCTCACTACAATGTATGGGTTTTAAGTAAAAGATCTTTAAAAAACAAGCAGCTTTGCAATATATGTTCATTACAAATGTCCTACTGATTTTAAGTTATCTCTGGTAGTAGGAGTGCATCAGCTCCTCAAATCACTATAGCCACGGACCTGTTGATTTTTCTCTCACTGGCTGCCAGTGCTGGTGACATCAGCAGCTTCTCAATGCAGGTCTGAGCACAGAGCCCCTCCCCCACAGTATGAGGCCACTTGTGATGCTTCTGTAGGGAAGGGAGGGGGAGGGCTCTGGCTTCTGTGTCTGTGCTGCCTGGATTAACCCTGTGTGTGCCTGCTCCCTCCTGCTCTCTACACAGATTGAGGAGAGCAGAGGTGAGGCTGATCTGTGGTCAGTACGATGTGACAGCAGTGAAGTGTGTTACTATAATCATGATGTGTCTGTGGAGCTTTGACTATACTAATAGAACAGATCAGGGGGGCATGTGAATGGTTCATATCCCTCCTGCTCTGCTGTATTAGTGACACATCGTGATTATAGTAACATAATTCACAGCTGCCCTGTGTCTGTTCTGACAGGGTTTGTTTGTTGTTGCTTGAGATGTCTGTGGAGATTTGTATGCTAAGCAGGGGGTATAGGAACCTTTACAACCCCCCTGCTCTGCTATTAGCATACACAGCTTCACAGACCTTTGGCTCCCTAGCCACTCATAGATCAGCCCTCTCCTGTCTCCTGACTCTGTGGAGAGGAGCAGCAAGAGCTCGGCCACAACAGCCGCACAGTGCAGCTGATCCAGCAGTGAGCAGCCGGCAGCAGACCTAGGCAGGCACACACAGGGTTAACTCTGGCAGCAAACCCCCCCTCGCCCCTTCCCCCCTGTATAGAAGTTACTGCAGTCAGAGGAGGAGAGCTGTCTGTGTGCTGAGGGGATGGGGGAGGGGAGGCAGACAAGAAGCACGCCCCTGAATTCAAAAATCCTATGGTGCCAGACACACTGAGGTAGGCTGAAAACCTATCGTGAGACAACTCCTTTAATGTTAAGGATGTTACAGGAAGCATTGTAAGTGTTTTATTTTGATATGCATGTCAGAAATAATGTACCGCATATGCGTTTTCTTGACAGTCCAAATAAAGACATTTAAAAAAAAAAAAAAAAAAAACTGGCTAAGGCTATGTTCACACGATGTATTGCGGCGCGTACAGTACTCCCGAGGTGCGGGGGGGGAGGGGCGGCTGCTCGCGGCGTGTACTCACAGCGAATAATTGACATGTCACTTATCGCCTCACTCGTACAATAGGATCGTATTGTACGAGCGGGGAGAGGAGGCGTAATCCATAGTTCTTTATGAGAACTATGGATTACCGTAATTTCGGCGCGCATCTCGCCCGTGTGAGAGCGCAAACACACAGCAAAATGTGCGCCGAAATTACCCGTGTGAGCATAACCATAGAGTAAAAGGAGCAGAGCAGATTGATACAATGTTCAGTGGAAAAAGATTCTGCAGAGCTTGTACTTTATTAATTTAAATCCCGGTTTATTCTGTGTTAAGGAGTCCAATAGGCGGTGTTATCAGTGTCTCTGTATGCACACTGACACAAGGAGGGCTTTCAATTACTGATAAGACTCCTTAACCCAGAATAAACTGGGATTTAAATGAATGAAATTGTTCTGCAGAATTTCTCCCCACAGAACAATATATCGATCTGTTCAGCTCCTTCTGCTGAATAACATGCTGCCGGCAGATCAGATACCACGTTCAATGTCACAGGTTTCCTTTACAACCTAATGGTACAAGTTTTCCGCTAATGATAGATAAACATGTGGCCAATATCTGATAGGAAATGATCACTGGGGCAGATAACTGTACTTTATACAGCACAGAGTTGTTGGTGGGTACTTTGCCATAGCAGGATTGAATACATAATTGTGGTGATAGCCAGGATTGGACTGGCCCATAAGAGAACAGGGGAAACCCCCGGTGGGCCCCAGAGCATGGCAGACCTGGAGTTGGTTTTTAACTGCATAAGCATCTTTAGAAGAGGCAGAAGAGAAAGAGGCAGAGTATAGGAGGCATGTACAGTCATTTACAGTAGCTGTAGGGTGGGGCCCTAAAATAAATTCCACTGCAGGGCCCCTAAAATCAACACACCTGTGGGCCCTAAGCCCCCCAGTCCGACACTGTCATAGCTAGACAGGATGCATCAGTATTACAAATGTATAGTTAATTCAGCATTATCTGTATCTCTAGATAGATACTTGCTGCAAAATAAGTACAGTGTTTAGTTCAGTATATGTGCAGCAGGGTAGATCAGTATGGTATAGGATTATATACTGAAATTAGAACTGCATTTCAGAGGTTCCTGCACTTATACGGTTAAGACTATATAATGCCTCTGACGTGGTAAAATGTGCCATTGCTGGTCAGACTGCATTCTTTCTTCTCAATTCTCGCAAATACACAAGAGAATAGGCTGGCATGTTTCCAAGTTTACCTCTGTCACAGAATACCTTAACCCATACAGCTCAAGCTAAAATCTACATGATATAGCCCTATGTCAAATTATAGTGTGCGCTGTATCTGAACACCAGGTGATCGTCTGATATGGCACAGAAGCTAAGAACCATTCGCTTGGCTATATGTTGTAACATATTACAGAGAAGCAGTGGAATATAAACCTGCTCTTAAGGGTTATTCCCATTTTATTGATTAGCTTTAAACAGGTAGTCAAAGATAAATATTATTACCAAATACATTGCTGTTTTGATTTTGCTTCCCTTCAGAGTTAGAGCAGTTCTTATCTTCCTAGCTTCCCTAGGTTATCAACACCATCTCTCTGCTCTAGCAGCAGTGGTTGGGATTGTGACCTTGCTCCCTGTTGTTTTCAGCAGGACAGAGCTTGTTCACATTGCTTACTGACAAACTTTAGCCCTTTAGAGCTCTGTAGCCTTGTGCACTGCTCCATAACTAATGTCCCTCCCACAGGCTCAGCTAGGAATAGCAGTGCTGATATCCCATTCTCTGCTGTAGAACCACCATAACCTGAGCAGGAAGTGTGAGCCTAAAGCTGGCTGTGGCTCTTTGAATGGTGAGATAACTCCTTTAAAACCAATGTCATATAATCATCTTGTATTATATCTCAGTTTCATATTACTTAGAGATTTCTATTACATATCCAGTTGCTAACTGTTCTTCAGGAAAAGTATATGTGAAAATGGATAATACATTTAGTAGACGCCTGTTTAAGTTCAACAAGTCTTAGGTTGAATATAATCTAGAAATTGTGATCAATACTATTTCTGTCTTCGCAGAAATGTATTCTCTACTTCTATATCATGTTTGATATTATACTGTAAGTTTAGAAACCCACCTGCTAATCCTGTCTTGTTTCTACTCCAATAGGTCATCATATGATGATGCACAACGCACTTATGGGTAAGTGAAGCATGATGTCATGTACTTACAGTAATGCAAGGGGTAGTCATCTGCCTTGTCTGTAGACTTATTTAGAGGCTAGGTCTTTTTAGACAGTGGTTGGATGGGGTTAAATACTCTATGGTAATATACCAACTTCATACACACTGTATCAATGTGTGAGCTAAGTGGACTCTTAGGCCTCGTTCACACGGCTTATTTCGCCGCGGATTGGAGCCGTACTGCGCGCCGGATTTGCGTTTCAGTACGGCTCCAATCCGTCCCTGTCATTACGGTAATCCACAGTTCTCAAAGAGAACTGTGGATTCCGTCTCCTCTTCCCGCTCTGTGAATCCGCCGCGAGGGGAGAAAGTGACATGCACATTATTTACGGCGCGTACGCAGCACCCCCGCCGCGCTCCTGCCCCCGCCCCTTATTCAAGCCGTAACTGCGGGCGAAATCCGGCCCGCAATTACGGCTTGAATAAGCCGTGTGAACACGGCCTTAGGGGCCCATTTACACGGCACAGGACAAATACCGGTTGGTTTATTGTTCTATGTTTTTTAGACCGCCGGCGGTCTGAAAAACCGCCGAGCGGAAATCCGTGCAGTGCGGACCACTGCACGGATTTTCCATTAAAGTCTGTGTAAAAGTTTGTCAGCCGGTTTGCAGCCAGTTTTCAAAACCGAAAAAGGGCTGAATAACAGTGCCGTGGGACAAGGCCTTAGGCTGCGTCTACACAGCAATGTTAACCCCTTCCCGACATAGGGCGTATGGATACGCCCTAGCGGGAAGTGACTTCCTGCAAATGAACGTATCAATACGCCATGGCAACATGGGACCAGCGGGAAATTTCCACTGGCCGCATGCCGTATCACCCCCGGCCGGAGTGAGCTCCGGCCGCGGGTGATTAACGCTTTATTACCGCAGCCTGTCATGGCTGCGATAATAAAGCCGCAGGCAGGAGGAGTGAGCTCCTCCTGCCTGCTCCCGTCGGCTGCCGCACTGTAGTGCGGCACCGATCCCCTGTCTGATGATCCCGGGAAGTGAACGGCACTTCCCGGGGTCATCTGTGACGTCACCATGCCCGCAATGCATTGTGGGCATGGTGACAGGCGTTGTCATGGCGACCAGTACACAGTACGAGTACTGTGCACTGGCCTGCCTTCTAACAACAATCTGATGATTGCTGTTAGAAGATAAAGTGAAAAAAGTGAAAAAAAGTAAAAATAAATGTCAAAAGTGAAAAAAAAGTAAAACACAAACACAAAAAATAACATAAAAACACGTACACCGCCCTTTTCCCCTTTATAAACGCCAATCGCCCCCAAAAAATAAAGTACCCATATTTGTTATCGCCGCGTGCGTAACGACCTGCCCTATAAATCTGTCACATTAATTAACCCGTACGGTGAACGCCGTAAAAAACAAAAACAAAAAACAGTCACAGAATTGCGATTTTTGTACATCCTGCAGCACATAAAATGGAATAAAAAGCGATCAAAAAATCATATGATTGCCAAAGTTGTACCAATTAATATGTCAGTTCATCCTGCAAAAAAAAGTCCTTACACGTCTCTGTATACACAAAAATAAAAAAGTTCAGGATCACAGAACCCAGCGATGCATAAATATTATTTAAAACAATAAAAACACTTTTTTTTTTTTTAAAGTGCTTCAATATTAAAAAAAACTATATAAATAGGGTATCACCGTAATCGTATCGACCCAGAGAGTAAAGCTAACTGGTCATGGATACTGCATGGTGAGCTCTGTTAAAAATAAAAATAAAAAACACTACTAGGATTGCAGTATTTTCTTCACCCTGCCTTCCAAAAAACGGATTTAAAACTGATCAAAAAGTCTTGTCCCCCCAAAAATGATACCAATAAAAACGTCAACTCATCCCGCAAAAAACAAGCCCCTACACAGCTCCGTACACAGAAAAATAAAAAAGTTATGGCTCTCAGACTATGGCGATGCAAAAACGTGTTTTCCTTTTTGAATAAAAGTGTTTTTATTGTGTAAAAGCAGTAAAACATAAAAAAAATACAAATTGGGTATCGCTGTAATCGTATCGACCTGCTGAGTAATACTAACATGTCAGCTATACTGCACGGTGACCGCTGTAAAAAAAAAAAAAAAACACTACCATGAATGTTGTATTTTGTTCAAAATGCCTCACAAAAACCTTAATAAAAAGTGATCAAAGCGGCATATGCCCCCCATAATGGTACTAATAAATACGTCAACTCATCCCACAAAAACAAGCCCCATAATCAGCACCGTAATACAGAAAACTGAAAATGTTATGGCTATCAGAACAGGACAACATTAAAAACACAATTTTTTATAGACCTATTTCTATTGTAAAAGCAATAAAACATAAAAAAAACTATTTAAAAATGTATATCATTGCAATTGTACCGACCCCCATAGTAAAGTTATCCTGTCATTTATACTGCACGGCAAACGCTGTAAAATTGAAGCCCAAAAAACAATGGCGGAACTGCATTTTCCCCTCATTTTCATAGCCCAATGCAAAAATAAATAAATTTGGAACACCTGTGCACCCTAAATGCACAATACACCCCTAGATGAGATCTATGAGGCTTTGCTGAATCCAAAATGGGGCGGCTTCTGGAAGATTTCACCTGTTTTGGTACTTTGGGGGCTTTGTAAATACGACATGGCCCCACCAAAATCTGCGTTCCAAAAGCCAAGTAAAACTCCCTACCTTATACGCCCTGCCATGCGGCCAAACAGCAGTTTACACCCACATGTAGTGTATTGCCGAACTTGGAAGAAATTGCGTATCAAAGGTATGGGTCCTATTTTACCAGGATGCCTTGTAAAAATTAAACATTTTCAGCTAAAATTGCAGATTATTGGAAAAAAAATGTTATTTCATTTTCACAGCCTAATGCTAAAAAATATTGTGAATCACCTGTGGGGTCGATATACTCACTACACCCTGGATATATTCCTTAAGGGGTGTAGTATCCAATATGGGTCTTTTTAGGGGCATTTATTAAGTTTTAGCACCGTAGGGTGTCGGCAAACCTGAAATGGTGCCTAAATAAAATCATAATGAAAATGAGACAGTAGGTGCTCCTCCTATTCTGGGGCTTGTGGTTGACCAAGTAGCACACTAGGACCACATATGGGATATCTCTGAAAACCCAGAATCTGGGAAATCAATATTAAGTTGCATTTCCTGATCACATTTATCGTATTCTTGTGAATAATGTATAAAAATGAAAATCTGCAAAAAAAGTTAAATTTTTAAATTTCACTTCCACCTTTGCTTTAATTTCCTGTGAAACACCTAATGGGTTAATAAACTTCCTAAATGCTGTTTTGAATACTTTAAGGGTGTAGTTTTGTAGTTGAAGTCCTTTATGGGGGTATCTACCATACAGGTCAATCAAAGTCACGTTAGAACTGGACTGGTCCCTAAAAAAAATGTATATTGCAAATTTTCTTGAAAATGTGAAAATTATTACTAAATTTCTAAGCCCCCTAATATCATAAATAAAAAAAAGACATTTAAAAAAAAGATGCCAACCTACAGTAGACCTATGGTTGATGCTAGTTAGAAACTATTTTGAGTGGAATAACTATCTGTCTTACATGCAGAAATTTTTGAAGTTTAAAATTGGTAAATTTTTCAAATTTTTCACGATACTTTGATATTTTTTCACAATAAACAAGCATTTTTTGGACCAAAATTTCTTACTATCTTAAAGCACAATGTGTCACGAGAAAACAGTCTCTGAATCACATGGATAGGTTAAAGTGTCAAAAAGTTATTCTCACATAAAGTGACACATGACAGATTTCAAAAATGGGGCTCTGTCAGAGAGGCCAAAACTGGCTCCGGCGGTAAGGGGTTAAAATCCGACGGCATTTTAACATAGCTGGACCGTGGCCGGGCCGTGGTTTTTGGCACAATGACAAATCCAGCAGAATAAACAGCATGTTTGAAAATCCACAAGAATCCGGCAGATTTCAAAACTGAGCGTAAAAAATTTGTGCTCTGTAGACTACAGCACAGATTTTTCATTGTAGTCTACACAATGCTGTGTACCATCGGATTGTTGCTGATCTGTATAGACATAGAATTGTGTTACAATATTTCCCTATATCTTTTTTTTTCGCCACCTCTTTAGTATATTAATCAACTCTTATGGATACATTGTCACTATGAGAGCAACTTTACATTTTTATGACATATATGTCTCTGATCCTGGGGGTTGGACTTCTATACAATTGGAAGTTCGATACAACCCTTTTAGTACATAATATAAAGAGCAATAGTATGTCAAAAAATTCAGTGATCTTTGAAGATTTTTCCAAGAATGACAAGATATCACCTTTTTATGGGATAGGAAAGAAATATCTTATCAGCATAGGTCTGACAGCTGATCACAAAAACAGAGATTCCACTTTTCCCTGTTGGAATGAAGCGGCGGTCAAGTACATGTACTGCCGCCATATGCAAAGTCAAAAGCACAGCTAAAGAAAGCCGAGTACAGCAATAGACTGCAATTATGGCAAAACCCCTTTAAGACATATGAATATTTAGTTTGGCTCAATTGTCTACATTGTTCACTGACTCTGGAAACCAATAGCTGCCACATCTTTCTACTGCACTACTACTCCTTATTGAGTCGATCCTTTTTGCCGTCATACTTCTATATACCGTTCTATGGACCCTTCTATATACCATCCATCGTTCTTTTGTCTAGCAAGGGACATAAGTTGCTATGTCATTTCTTGTATCTGTAGTAATGTTTGCAGGTACCCTGATGAACCCCTAAATTCTGGAGGTCGGAACTTTCTGATATGCTTTTTTCTGAGGCTAATAGTGTATTGCACCTTTTGAGCACTTTTTTAGTTTTTTGGGTTTTTTTCTTCCTTGTTCCTGCATCCTTGTATATGTTATATGTATTCTGTTATGTGTATCTTGTTAGGGTAAGTTAGGAGTTTGGCAGTTTAAGTTCCGGATTGGGGGCGCCCTTATCGGGGCTATCTCTCCATTTTTATATAGGTAGCTTTAGTCTGTTTAGGGATATTTTTAGGGTATTTAATCTTGAGGTATTCATTAAATGGTTATAATAACAAAAGTTATATTTTATCTTTATCCTAGGTTTATACATTTTAGTAGTTTTGTTGTTTAATATATTAGTATAACCAGGTTCTGACTATCTATCGTGGGTTTTGTCAAATACCTATATTTCATATGAGGCTTTGGTGGTTTTTTTGTCTCTAAACCATGGAAAATTTTATGAAATGACATAAAGGGGACAGGGTTTTTTTTTCTATTCCCTTTATACAGTATTTTCTGTTTTATACTCTATTTTCACCAGCTACGAAAATAAGAAAAATATATTTTTTTATAGAAACATTACACACAGTCCGTATGTTTGCTTTATGATTACTGTTTGTGTTTGCTTCAGGTGAACCCCAAATAGAAATATTTGAGCAGCCCCGTCAGAGAGGAATGAGATTCCGATACAAATGTGAAGGGCGATCAGCTGGCAGCATCCTCGGTGAACGTAGCTCAGAAAATAACCGCACGTACCCGTCAATCCAGGTATTAATCACAGGATTAAAATATGTATAATGCGTAGTTATTAAATACAAACCTGTTTATTATTTTAAGTTTGCAGATTTTGGGCTTAAATTTTTAGCAATTGCTTAATTTCAGCTGCATCAGGTAGAAGCTTCCTCCATGTCACAAGGTGCTTAACATACTACATCTTCTCTACATGTAATCAGAACAGTGATTATACTGGGGGCCTCATTTAGTCTATGAAGATTACTTTTGCAGCTACTTAAAGGGGTGGTTCCAATAAGATATGGCAACAAAGTCTGATAGGTGCAAGTCCCAGCAGTGGAACCCGCACCGATCTCTTTAACGGGCCCCCAAAAGTCTTGGCTCGTAATGGAGAACAGGTCGCATTTGTGCACAACTCTGTGTTCTGTTCTATGGGAAGTTTGGTACAGCCCAGGCCAACTCCCCTAAAAAAGAAAGGGGGGTTTCCCCCCCAAAAATTGGGCCGAATGAGAATTGGTTCATTTTGGGGCACAACTCTCTGTTCTGTTTTCTGGGAGTTCTTAGTACAGCCGAGTGGAACTCCCATAAAACAGAATGGAGGGTCTGCTCCCAAAGGTCTCGGCTTAGAGTGGAGAGCTGGCCGCATTTGTGCACAACCCTGTGTTCTGTTCTATGGGAGTTCTGAGTACAGCCGAGTGTAATTCCCATAAAACAGAATGTAGAGTCGTGCACAACAAAACCCCTATCTGTTCTCCTGGCACTTTTTAGAGGCCCCTTCCTGGTAATGGTTTTTTCAAAAGGGGGAACCCACACCCATCAGATTTGTGGGATATCCCATTTGAAGCCATCAAGTCCATGGAGGGAACACCCCTTTAAATACCTGGTGGAGCATTCCCCCTCTTAGCTGTAGGTATTTACCATATTTACCCATTAGATGTTTATTCCTAGTTTCTAACCTGAACAAAAAATTAACTTCTTATTGCTAGGATCAACTAACATCTTTATTTTTCCATACATGTCATTATAAAACCATGCCCATATAACCATGAAATCACAATATCAGTAGAAGCATCCCAGAGACGTGGCTTTCAGAAAAATCCTCAAAACAGGCAACATTTTATGCCCAGTTTCAGCAATAGTAAACATTTCATATCTGACCCAGACTTATTATCCCTATTTTCAAATGTGTTGTTAGTAGATAACCAAGTGATAACGAGAGTATTAAAGGGGTTGTCTGCATAATTTTTTCAAAATATCCTCTTAGGGCATGTTTATGGCTACTATACTTAGAATAGTCTTTTCTTCTGAAAAATAGTCAAGTCACAGTGACTAACTCAAGATGTAGAAAAGCAGACAACTCCTTTAGTGCTTACTAACTTACCTCAATAGGGTATATTTCTAAATATTATTACAGAGTGTAGCCAAAATTAGAAATTTTTATTTTTTTGTCTGAAAAAGTGTTCCCTATGATGAATTGCATACCAACCGTGCCTTTGATAGGTTACTTTAGCAACCCACTAGTCATATTCTATTTTTAAAAGTGAGGGAGGTGTTAATTTTGAACCTGAACCACAGCACACACACACGCTCATGGTTATAGATGTGTTTCGGAAATAAATGTACACTCTTAAATAGCATTTATACCAGGTGAAAAACACAAATGTTCCATTATACAGGAAGTCGCCTGTAGGAAGCCAGCCATGCAGAGGTGGGATACTGCTGAATCACAAGCCCACTTATTTGTATATCTTCCAAGGTTAATATCTTACAATGTGCTGTAGTCTGTACGTTTTATGTATTTGAATTGTGTTATCTTATAGGGCTGTTCCCATCTCACACATTGATGGCAAATTGATCTGATATGCCACCAATGTGTGACAAGTGTGGGTCCTACCATCAGGACCTGCATGGATCTCAGGAATGGGCTGTTCCTAAGATAGGTTCAGACACTAGAGGTGAGACCTGCACCTATCACACATTGATGGCAATGTTTGATCAATGTTTAAGATGGAAAGACCCTTTGAGAGCTTTCCTGATCTGTCAGATCATCAGTTAACAACAGATGTAGACAGAAGTCAGGAGCTGCCTAAATATCTTTAAAAGGATATTCCCACCATGATGGTATATCAACAGGAACACACAACGCTCGACTGTACTCAGAACTCCAATAGAGCAGAATGGAAAAATGTGCACAAGCATAACTGCTTCTGAGCCAAGACCGTTGGGGACCCTTTTCCGAGATAGGTGTTGGTCCCAGAGGTGGGACCCACAGCTATCACACTTTGATGGCATTCTTAGAATGTATGTTAACATATTACCCCGACATTTTGGAAACTGTCTTCATAAATACTTCCTTCATCGTAGCAGTTCCTCAATTTTAACTCTACTGCTTTCATTCAAATTTTGGAACTAAAAATTACACAGTGTTTTAAAGTGGACAGTCACTTCAAGAAAACTCATACCTCAAGCTTAAACCATTGGTGAAGTCAATACAATCTGTTCCTCTTTCAGCTGCAGAACATGAATTTTAATGGAAAAGGCAAAGTAAGAGTTACCTTAGTCACAAAAAATGAACCTTTCAGACCACATCCTCATGATCTGGTTGGCAAAGACTGCAGAGATGGATATTACGAAACCGAATTTGGTGCTGAGCGAAGAGTTTTATGGTAAGTTCCATGATACAATAACTATTCCTGTCTCAAAAATTTTAGTCATAGGAAGAAATGCCTAATTGAACTGGTTCAAATTCTTTAAACATGACAGTGAAATAATGAGTGATATTTGGCATTGCACAGACAAGGCACATAGACATTTTTAATATCTGCTCCTTTAAAAGTGGCGGAGTCCAGGAATAGCAGACAAAAGCCATGTGGAACAGTGACATTGTTTCTCATTCAACCCCTTTACAGACTTAAAGGGGTTTTGCCACAATCTAATATTGACGTGGGATCCTCCAAAATGGATATTTAATCACTTTTCTCAATATGTCATTAAAAAAGTGAAGCCTGTGAGATCAACATCCTGACTAAGATGCCCTTAGTTTCCTGAGAGCTTACATTAGACACGACCAGGAGCTGAGCTGGCCACGCTTGCGTTGTTTGCACTTCTTATCTGATGGCAGGGAACATGAACGAGCTTTGAAGGGACTGGGGAGAAAAGATCCTATGTCTTTTGTATAGAGAATCCACTGGTTGTCATGTAATTATCTGAGTAAACATGCAGACGCTCCCTGCTCACCCCCCAAAAACCCCCTCCGTTCCCCATAGCATTCATAAAATAAATGAAAGATGCGTCTCTGAGAGCTCATCTCTCTCCTGAGCAGATAAAAGGAGAAACTTGTTGCACAACACATTTAGCCCCTGTGGATTAGCCAAATAACATGTTTGCTCAAGTACAGAGACTGAGTATCAGGAACATGCATGGGAGGTGGAGTGATGATCACAGAGAAGGTACTTGTTTTTTTAAACACAGAAACACAACGCCCCTTTTTCAAGCCTCAAAAAGGGAGTATCAGACTATTAGGTGAGGGACTCACTTCTTGGCAAAACCCCTTTAATAATTGATGTTAGTTACAAATCATATTAAAAAAATAAAATGTTCCAGAAATAGGCACCTTTAAAGCGGGATATTTGTTAGATGTCTTTGTAAGACTATAGACTATTGGGTGGGTTACCCCCAAAAGATCAGCCCACTGAACTCTTGTTAAGAGCCACAAGGAAGCATTGCAAGTATGCAAACAGCCGATCTTTTGACTGCTTATTGACTCAAGTCAAGAAAGGTGGCATAATAGATTAATTTATTTTCAGCATTATTGTTGTGTTCAAAGGGCTATTTGTAACTGTAAAAGTTTATAAATGTAACTACTCCTTAACATATAGTTAACCTGAGACACCATATACACCAAGTCTCCCAGCAGGCTTTCTATGAAAAGACAAAAAACAAATATATAGGCGCTCCCTAGTGCAATAACCTTTTATAGATAAGCTGGTGTGTTGTAAACCACAAACCCACACCTTGTCTGGTTGTGCATCGAGAAGGCACAACTCTATGTTTGTATGGTTCCAATTTGCAGAGTCTGCAGCTGGTCCTTACCCTATGATCCGGCTCTGTGAGGCTCAGTGTAAAGATTGCAGAGAAATATTGGGGCTAATATAGCTCCGAGGTTCGGTATTGCTTATACCAACCCATCTGTGCACAATAACCGGTGCGACTACCCCTCTTCAAGAGAAAAGTTTTCCTTTTATTTTTCAAACAACATAAACTATTTTTAAGGTGCCAGGTTAGAGATGTCAGAGCTGTGCTACCACCTGTGAGCTGCTGAACAGTACAGTGCATGGGTGTGCGCTGGAACCATGAATCCAAGATGGCACCTGCTCCCAGTGCTGGTACTAGCACCTCTGCCAGGCACTGCCTGCGTCCTGTGGGGAACATGGAAAGCTGGTCCTTCTAAATCAAGAACTTGCCCATCCTTGCTCATTGTGTCTGAACTCTCGCAGGCCACATAAAATGAGTTGGCGTGATGGATTCGGCCTGCATGCCTTGAGTTTGACACAGGTGATGGTTCAGTAAGACAGTTTTTGATTTTGACTCTGTTTCTTGAAGCTTCCAGAACCTGGGCATTCAGTGTGTTCGAAGAAGAGAAGTAAAAGATGCCATTCATTCTAGAATGATTCGAAAAATCAATCCTTTTGGAGGTAGGTGTCTTAATTATTTGAAAATATTTAGTCCCAGTTGCTGTGTGGTCCATCTAGTAGTCAGAATATGATGGATTTACAGCACTTACTGTAATCATACTTCATGCATTTATATTGCAGCACATGAATCTCTGTTGACTGCCCATTACATTGCATGTGTGCCAATTTGACTCTTACACGCTATATTCATTCTTGCAAATATTCCCTTTCTTATTGTTTTAGTGCATCTAAAATTAAAAAAATCAAGCAACTTTTAAAATACCTATGTGCCCCTATGATAACAGACTACAACAAACCTTGTGCATTCATATCAACCTGAATCTGTCCTCTTATTTTCTTGATAACATACTAAATGTATAGAAGTAAGATTGCAGCAGCAGCACACTCGACAGATTGTGTTAGTCTGTGACCATGGAGATACTTGTCTTCATAGTAGCTGTAGACACAAAATGGCAGGACATTTTTTATAAAGACTATATACAGAGTTGTAAAGGTTTAGCCTCTGAATTTTGTTTGGTCCAATGTATGGGGCAATTGGCATCCACCTCCTGAGGGTTTTTGCCTTCCTCTGGATCAACACAGAACGATTATAGGTTGGACTTGATTGACTTGTGGCTTTTTTCAAGTTTATCAACTATGTAACTATAGTAAATGTCACTTTAAAGGGTCTTTCCACTATAGACCTTAATGGCATATCACAAGGATATACAATTAAAGTCTTATAGGTGCACCAATCTCGGGAATGGGTTCCTAAAAGTTTTGGCTCAGAATGGAGAGCCGGACATGCTTGAAACACGCCATGTTCACCTGTACTCAGAGCTCTCATAGAACAGAATGAAGAGTAATGTGCAAGCCCGATCAGATCTCTTTTCTGAAACTAAACTTTTGGAGGTCCATTCCTGAAATAGGTAGAGGTCCCAACGGTGGGATCCGCACCTATCAGACTTTGATGGCATACCTTAGCAATATGCCATCATAGTCTATGGTTGGAACACAAATGGTGCCAAACATGACTACAAAGGTAATACATTTACCACCTGAAATACCAGGACTAACAACCCATGTAAGAGCTATGAGTTCCAAGATGAGGCCTTTTCATTCTGGTTCACTAACACTGTTCAGCGGGAAGTCGGATTGCATGTATCTTTTATTATCTTCTGCCAAAAAAGTAGGACAAGTTGCTATTTGGCTATCCCGGGCAATAACATCACCATTATTCATTGAGAAGATATTTGTTTTGTAGCAACACTTTAGTTGCTGAGGAAATTTGGAATGTAGGTGTGACTCACGACATTGGGACTGTTGTGTAATATATACAGACTTGTTGCTCACTATTTAATATTCCCAAA
This sequence comes from Phyllomedusa bahiana, assembly GCA_025379985.1. Lineage (NCBI taxonomy): Eukaryota > Metazoa > Chordata > Amphibia > Anura > Hylidae > Phyllomedusa > Phyllomedusa bahiana. Next base: position 80,275 of record JAODAL010012366.1, read on the forward strand.
AACAATAATGATTTATATAAAATTCCTGCAAAAATGTGAGTATTAATAAGCATAAAGTTTCAATAAATACTTTATCTTCTGTTGCTTGTCCGGCACCAACACAGGCCAAAGAGATGGTCACCATTCACATCAGTAATAAACTATAGCTAAACCTATAAGAAGAAAGCACAGCAGAAGTTTCCTACACTAATAAATAGAGAGAAAATGATCTGAACATGCACAGACATGATATAAAACACAAATAAATCACCTCACCTGGCTTGAGGCAAACCACCAGCTACCTTCCTGCCCAGACATCACAGGGAATAGTGCAGAATGAATGCATATTACCCCCCCAGAGTAAAAAAAAAAAACTCCCCACGCACTGGCACCTACACCCAGACACAACCAGACAGTCCACCCAGCCGTCTTCTTGATAAGAATAGATAGACGGGTTGGAGCAATGAAGTCTAACCACAATAAAGCACCTGTTGTTGTAAAAGATGCCAAAATTATATTTCCTGTTGTAAAGTTAGATATTCTAATGACTTCACCTACCAGAGGATGGGTTCAATATAACACATTGTTCTCATATTAAAAATTCTCTTTAACTGTTTACCGTAACATCAGTTCAGAGAGACACCACATGTCTGGTTGGTACAGTGGTGCTTGAAAGCAGGGCGCCGGACGGTGGTGAGCAGCTCCCACTAAAGGGAGGCGCCACATGACCCGACTCGCCGGCGTCTGACGTCACGGGCAAGGGGAGCGGGGTATAAAGACCGCGCCCTGCTCTGTGACAAGGCAGACGCGCCGCGGCAGAAGAAGAAACCGGACCACCCGCCCATGTTTTGGGTAGGTTTAGTTTAGGGTCTGGTTCTGGGTATCACGGTGACTTTGGGGGCGGTTTTAGCTGTTCCTTGGAGGAGCGGAATGTGAGTGCCAGAGGAGTCACTTGGGTTGACGGTCTGGCTTTTGGTGAAAGTTTGTGGCCCGGTCTGGCTAGTTGGGCGGTCTTAGCAGGTTGGCGTCCCTGTTGGCCCGAATTATTGGATGCCCCGGAAACGGTCATATGGTACCTTCGAGCCGGGGGTGACGGCTGAGGGTAGGGAGTTTGGAAAAATGGGTCGGCCAGAACCGGGTCATTGGGCTCTCCAAGGACCTTCTACAGCCCAACGTTGTTGGTAACATTGTTGTTCAAGGGGTGATTTGGCTTAGGTATCATGTTGATACAATGGTTAATAGGGAATTGGGTTAGTAGTAACTCTTACTATGGTAAAGGAGATATATATATTTGTTATATATATTTTGCTAATTTTATATGGCATTATTGTTTTATTATTGTTTTGTTTAATAAAACGGCTGCTGTGGCCATTTCAGTCCAACCCTGTGCCTTGTCATATTTTAGGGAGGTAAAGGGGTCATTTGGAGTAGTGGGAGGCATCGGGCGGTGGAAGGGGATGGCCATGAGCTGGGGAGGGTTTTCAAATAATCAGATAGTAGGCGATGCACTGGGTCATGTTTGTGAACCCTTAAGAACTTTATATGTTCCTGCTTGAATTTGCCCTAAATCTATGTGATCATTTCCCTCAATAAATAAATGACCACGTCTTAAAGCTTTCAAGCTCTTTATCTATTTTTAGGACTGCTGTGAAAATCCGATGTAGCTTTAAGTCAAGTGTTTGCAGAAATGTAGAAAATTCTGAATTAAGAAACTTTCAATCACTACTGTGTATACACCCATTGCTATTGGATATCATTGTTGCAAGCCTTTACCTAGCCTCTACTTTCTTATATCATTCATCTATATTTTACTGCCATGTGAAAGATTTAATTTTTATTGTCCAAATGGCTAGGGGAGCTCAGTTAGGCTCCATGCCTTTTTCCTATAGGCAGTGTGAACATAAGCGAGGCTCTCCATAGCCACAGGCGGCAAAACACTAACAAGGAAGGGGACTATTGCCCAAAGTTCACAAGGTACAGGAAAGAGGTAGAGCAGTTGATGAATTAAACCTCAGATCCCTGTAGACACAGATTCTCTGGTGCCTTTGACTTATGCCATATTCACAAGGTATATTTAAGAGGTAGGGAAGTTATTGGAATAAAACTCGGGTCCCTGTAGACACAGATTCTCTAGTGCCTTTGACTTGCCCAAAACTCACAAGGTATGGGAAAGTGGTAATGAAGGTATTGGATTAAACCTCAGGTCCCTGTAGACACAGTTTCTCTGGTGCCTTTGATTTACTCAAAGCTCACATGGTATAGGAAAAAGGTTGAGGAGTTTTTGGATTAAACCTCAGGTTCCTGTAGACACAAATTCTCTGGTGCCTTTGACTAGCCCAAAACACACAAGGTAAGGGAAAGTGGTATGGAAGGTATGGGAAAGTGGTATGGAAGGTATTGGATTAAACCTCAGGTCCCTGTAGACACAGATTCTCTGGTGCCTTTGAATTACCCCATATTCACAAGGTATGGGTAAGAGGTAGGGAAGTTATTGGAATAAAACTCAGCTCCCTGTAGACACAGATTCTCTGGTGCCTTTGACCTACCCAAAGATAACAAGGTACTGGAAAGAGATAGGGCAGTTATTGGATTATACCTCAGTTTCCTGTAGACACAGATTCTCTGGTGCCTTTGATTTACTCAAAGCTCACAAGGTATAGGAAAAATGTAGAGGAGTTATTGGATTAAACCTCAGGTTCCTGTAGACACAGATTCTCTGGTGCCTTTGATTTACTCAAAGCTCACAAGGTATAGGAAAAATGTAGAGGAGTTATTGGATTAAACCTCAGGTGCCTGTAGACACAAATTCTCTGATGCCTTTGATTTACCCCATCCTCACAAGCTATGGAAAAGAGGTAGGGAAGTTAATGGATTAAACCTCAGGTCCCTGTAGACACAGATTCTCTGGTGCCTTTGACTTACCCAAAACTCCCAAGGCATGGGAAAGAGGAAGAGGATGTACTGGATTACATCTAAAGTGCCTGTAGGCACAGATTTTCTGGTGTTTTAGACTCTGGCCCTCAAGTAGGATGCGCTATAAGATAGATATGGTTTTATCTCCTTAGCAGGAACCCTTTCCTAGTAGGGGAAGGTGCCATTTTGATTTTTATCTCCTTCATAGATATTTTACTTAGTTAAATACTTAATAAAACATCTTTTCATTAATCATCAGGATTACATCTTGTGGCGAGCGCTCCATGATTTTCTTTCTTTATGAAATCAGTATTATATTTATTAGATATGTTTGCACAGAAAGATATTTGCAGAATCCTACTGGGAATATGGGTGATATTTAAAGGGGTTGTCTCGCTACAAAGAATAGCTTTCAAATTGTAGGGAACACAAAATAAAGACATTTTCCAAATATATTGCTTTGTTCCTCTGTTTTCCCTAAGGAGATACAAGGGGAATTTATGACCTCCCTGGCATTTCAGTTCCTCAGTAACAGACCTGTAAAAAATTTTTCCCCCTGCTGTTTGTTCTATGAGATTAGCAGTGAGGATGCCCATCACACAGGTCATGGCAGTGTCCTTGCTGCTGAGCATAAAAAGCTTGATTTATGTAAAAAAACAAGAACTGTAATTAGGGCTTTGTTTGGGGGATCAGATAAGAAGTCCTGTTAGTAGTTTGAGAAGCTAATCTGATCTAATTAGCATCTGAAAGCACAACTGAGCACAGAGCTGTACAAGCATGGAGCTTATGCAAATTAGTCAGTCTGAACCAAGAAGTGGCAGAGTATTTCATTCATGCATCCTTTGAAACTCTGTAGGGAGACAACTCCTTTAAGCATGAATGACCTATGGTAGCTTCCAAGTAACTTTTTTTTAGCAAGAAATATTTTCCTCTCAAAGAAACAGTCTAATGGTTCTTCTGTAAACCACTGTTTATGTCGTACAGGAAGTGAAAGTTAACACTTGTTCACGTACTTAGAATGGCTGGTCTGTCAGAAACCACTAAGCAGTAGACATTGAGTGTTAACAAGCTAATTCTTTCTCTGCTGCCACAGACAAAAAATATTCCGGACATTACTTACAAAAAGAAAAAGTGATGCAACCAAATCAGGTCATGTCTTTAATTTCCTAATGTCAGATATGGGAAACCACTTTTTGTCTGCGCCAGTCTTTTTTAAGATCAGGTCTTCTGAGTTTCTAAGGGTTATACAACTAAGCTTTTTTAGGCCCCATTCACATTGTGTTTTTGGCCTCCATCAGTGATAGCCATTAGGATACCTTGAAAATGTTGACTACCGTGTTTCCTGCAGCCGACTGAGGCGGAATAATAGGGGTCTACAGGGCAGTTGTAGTCTTTTTCAGATTATTCTTGCTCTATTGCCCAAACGTATATGCTTTATATACCAAATACAAAAATCAGGTAGATGAATGCAGGGGCAGGAGGAAATGTATCTGGACGCAATGGAGGTCTATTAGCCAAGTGGCCACTGTCACATTCAAAAGTTACCCATGTTTTACGATGCCGTATTCATTCTTATTTATCGTTATTAGGTCACTGCTTGCTTCGTTAGGAGTTTTGAAAGTAGTTGTCAATCCTAAAATGTTGGAAAAAAGTGAAGTCCTTCAGCACTACATCACTGGGAGGAGGGTATTCTATTTTCTCCCAGTGAGGTGCAACTTGGAGGCCTTGGCCTCCCGAGTGAAAGCCCCAGTTTGGGCTTTGTTTTGGCATGTTATGTTCGTTTTATATGCTTTATTTTGATTTGATTTAACTTATAAGGTACACAGTTAAATTAATGTTTTTGTTGGATATATGTTGGTATAAAACTGATCGCAATGTGCGCACCTATTAATGTTTTTGTCATCCTGGCCAATAATACTTGTTTATCATTTATTAATAATAAGATGAATCCAGCAAGCGCATTTGTTAATGATCTTGTTATCCTGGTAAAAAAAGATACCTGTTTATGTCAATTTTGAAAATTCAATAAAGTTTCTTGATATAAAAAAAAATCAGGTAGATCTCACAGAGCAAACATATTCCAAAAGAGACTACAGAGGTCCCTCTACATTCAATATTGATTGGTTCTGAGATGACCATTGCATGTAGAAACCATAATTTTATGGCACATTGGTTCAAAAGGCACAAAATGTCACCCAACATTATGCAAAACGAAGTTATCAAGCAGATAACTAATATACACAAAGAAAGTCCTTACATATAACAACCAGGAAGAGCTGCTGGGAGATGGAAATGACTTTCCATGTTGAGGACAAGCTTTCTTCTTTGTGCTTTATAGACAATGGACCAGAAAAAAGAAATTGTGACCGCCCTCACCTGGAGCTGCTCATCCTGGCACATATAAAGAGCATTACAGAACATGTAGTACCGCACTGTACTGTAGTGAGGCTACTAAACCGCTAGTCACTGGAATGCACTTTACTAATACAGATGTTTTACAACTAAAATGTTCATGATAATTGGTTGGATCTTCCATCAGTCACATGAGCTGTAGATCAGCAGTGTCTGTGACATTGTATGGGGACATGAGGAAGTGAGGCACGGTACCCCACGAAACATGTAGTCCTTTTATACCTTTTTAGAGTTTTTTATGTTCTCTGAACCAGATGTATGTATTATAATATATTTTGCATCTTGGGAAATAGTCAATATAAAGGAACTGTCAGGGCTGGGCTGTGCTCAGGCTCTAGGGATCTGCAGGCTGCAGTAGCTGACGCACGATCCCACCCTGATACATATGCTGCTGACAACTCTGTGAGTTACAGGGGCCCAGCCACTCCTGACAGGGGGTGAGTTACACCACCAATGGAGGGCCCGAGGCCGCTCCAATCAGCTGCAGGGCGGTATCCAGGAATCCCATTTAAACTCCCTGAAGGCTGAGTGCTGCGCCTGTGATATTCCTGGCTACCTCGTGTACTTGTTCGGTTTATTGTGTTTTGCTTATCTGTGTACCTGACCTCGGCTTGTTCTCCTGACCCCGGCTTGTCTCCTGATTTTGTGCTCCGCTTCCGTTTGGCTTTTGACCTCAGCTTGTTTACGTTAATCCCTCTGGTTCTGAAATTTTTGCTTTGGCGGTCCTATTTGATATTTACCCGGACTGTCTGACTATTCGTCCTTCTGACGGCCCCTGCACTTTAGCAGCGCAGGGACTGTCGCCCAGTTGCCATCTGCCACCTAGGGCAGCACGTCAAGTAGGGCTCACTGCACCTCCCTTGACGTGACATTATCACAGGCCGAAACCGCTACTGCTCTACCATCACTATGGACCCCATGACAGCTCTGGTAGAGCAGATCAGGCTTACCCAGCTAGTCCAGGATCTGGCGCTGAGGGTAGAACAACAGGAGGCTAAACCCCAAGTCAGAGGGTCCCCCGCATTACCTTCCCCTCCTGTGGAACCCCCTTTTCCATTCCTGCCCCAGTTCGCAGAACAGAAGGCCTTTTGTGCTTTAGAGAGGGTTGTCGCCTGTTTTTTAGACCCCCCATTTACCTCAGGGAAAAGAACAAAGGGTGGGAATTGTTATGTCCTTACTACAGGCCCCCCCCAGATGGGATTTCGTTCCCGCATAACTCACCTAAACGTTTTCTGGGGACAGGTTCTTTCCCGTTTGGGGGTACCTTTAATGACCCAGATAGGGAAGCTGGGGCCGGGGCTAACTACCCCCTTTGGGCAGGGGAAAGACGGGGGGGTTTTTGCCCCGAATTTCGTCCTGGGCTTCTGTCTGGGGGGAACGATGCAGCTCTCAGATCCATTTAGTTTTAGGGTTACTGACCATTGAAGGATTTTTTTGGGGCTTACCCAACCCCTTACTTTAAGAGCCAGCACTGGCCGTTCTTCGGGACAGACTTTTGGGGAGAGATGGCAGAAAAGGGTTTTCCCCCTCCGGGGTCCACACCATGGTCACCCCAAACCCGTTGTTTCCATTTAAACCCAAAGGGGGCCCCATGCAAGTGGGGCTTTTTCTGTCATTGGGGCTATAGTGGGACTACCGCGCATCCAGGGTTGTGCTTCTACTGTGGAAAATGGACACAAATTCGGGAATGCTCCAAGGGAAAGACCGGTCGGAAAAACTCCAACCTAGGTGTCAGCAGGAGGATCACCTGGGCGAGCAGTATTTCCTATGTTCTAAAAAAGTTGCTGCACCTTAAGTTTTCATACTGTCGCTGTCCGGTTCGGGAGGGGGATTGTGGATCTGGACACTTAAATTTTTTTGAGGTCTTTCCAAACCTGGCCAACCTTGTAGACTGCTACACTCGCTGGGGGTAGGGGCTATTGACTCCACCCACTACTCGGGGCGAAATCCAATATTGTACCCCTGAGCTGGAAGGTGGTGGGATCCAACATATTGAAAAGTGTATTCTATTCGCAGGGGGGGGGCTCCCTGTGTGTTTTGGGGCGCCGGCTTCAAAACATAATCCAGTTTTTTGACGAATTCGGGGAAATTATCAGGGGGGGACGCGGGTGTTGACAATGTCTCCTTACCATCGGCAATACTGATGTGCGGCTAATGTCTATCGGAAGCAGTGGTCCAGCGTTGAGGCCTAGTGGCATCTTTTGAAGTTTTTGCGCGGGCTAAGGTTCCCAGAACTCGTCCTCCTGGGGAACTATGCCCTCCACCGTACCTAAGTCCCTAGTGGGTTTGGGGATGGCTAACCCTGGCTTAAAAAGCTGAAATTACCCCCTTTTCCCCGTATACAAACGTCCCTCTCACTTCTAAGAGGGATATCAGCCCGTGCCCCGCCCCCTAGGCCCCCCTTCTCCAGTTTTTCATGGGGGGGGGGGGGGTAGAAAAAGTCCCCGTAGTTTTAAAGCGTAAGCCCAAGGGCCTGCATACCGGGCCCTTGGAAGGGGGATGGGCCGAGGGGGAGATCAGGGTTCCGGCGAAACCCATCCATGCTAGCTGGTAAGGGATTCCCTGAGTCTCACCCAGACAAACCCAACCAGGGGAAAGTCCGTGGCCCCTCCAAAAAGGGGGGGAAAGTCAGGGGGGGCTTGCTCAGGGTCTAGGGGGTCGAGCTGCAGCACTGATGCACGATTCCCCCTGATACACTGCTGCGACAACTCTGTGAGGGCAGGGGGCCCCGCCACTCCGACGGGGCGATTGCACCAGCCAAAGGGGGACCCGGGGGCCGCTAAACAGCTGCAGGGCGTATCCAGGGAAACCCATTTTAAAACCCCCGAAGCGGGGGGCTGCCCGTGATATTCCTGGCTATCTGGTACTTGTTTCGTTTTTGTGTTTTTTTCTTATCTGTGTACCTGACCTCGCTGTTCTCCTACCCCGCTTGTCTCCTATTTGGCTTCGCTTCTTGGGTTTTTCCTCGGCTTGTTTTCTTTTTTCCCTGGGGCTATTTGTGGGTTGGCGTTTCCCATTTATTTTTACCCGGGCTGTCTGACTATTCTTCCTCTGACGGCCCCTGCACTTTAGCGCGCAGGGACTGCGCCAGTTGCCGCTGCCACCTAGGCAGCCTCAAAATAGGCAGGGGCATGGGGGGGTTCCTTAGGGCTCACTGCACCTCCCTTGACGTGACAGGAACCTTCTGTTTAAAGATATGAAAAGTTTTTTCTTTATCTACTACTGAGTTTGTGAAAATAGATTTTTTTGCCCTGCGCCCAGGCTATTCTGGAGGGGATCCAAAACTTTTTTTTTAATTCCTTTTTTGATTTCAAATACAGTGTACCCTTTAAGACTCACTTCACCCTGTTTGTGCTATGTTTTACTTCTTTGATTGGTGTTGAGTCCAATAGTTATATACTATCTGCTTTGATTTTCTTTGGAAAAAAGAAAAAGACCCTTGTTGTCTAATAACTAAAAAAGGAATCCATGTATTTTCAAAAGTAATGCATTTTTCATTCTTCATCTTCTCTCACATGATATGACGCAGTGGACAGTGAGGCTGAAATGTCAGCCACCTGCACCATTTATTTATGACCCTGGAAAATGGAAAATTGTTTTCTGCAGAAGTTAAAAACAATTACATTAATACAAGTTCTTCACCCATTAAACCCTTTTCAACTTCCTGATTTACTGCAGTGAATATGTTGTCTACACTTTTTCCATTCAGCGGCTGGCAATTTACTTGGTGCTGAACACTTGTTAGCTTAACATCAATTTTGCTTCTGCTTCTCCAATTTAGTATGATACAACTGTGCCACTTATAAGCAATGAAGTGTTGCCTAGACTACTGTAACACCATTCTCTGTGGCCTCCCATCCAACACTCAAGCTCCCCTTCAAACCATCCTCAACTCTGCTGCCCGTCTCATCCACCTCTCTCCTCACTAGTCCTTTGCCAATCCCTTCACTGGATTCCCATTGCCCAGTGAATCCACTTCAAGTTAGTAAACTTGACCTACAAGGCTCTCCATAACCTCTCTCCTCCATGCATCTCTGCTCTAATCTCTAGATACCTCCCCTTTCGCAATCTCTGCTCCTCACAGGACCTTCTTCTCTGCTCTCCCCTTATCAGCTCTCCACATAACCGTCTCCAGGACTTCTCCTGTGCTTCCCCCATTCTCTGGAACTCACTGCCCCAACACCTCAGACTCTCCCCCACTCTCACTAGCATCAAAGGTAACCTGAAAACCCATCTGTTTAGGATTGCTTATAACCTACAATAACCCCATCACCAGCACACCGCCCCACAAACATGTCTCTCCCCTCCTTCCTTGTAGGTTGTAAGCCTTCGCGGGCAGGGTCTTTTCTCCCTCTGTATCAGTTGCTAGTCATTTATCATCAATATTGTACTTGTTCAACATTTGTTATATATGTAACCTCCTTGAATGTACAGTGCCCCAATGGCGCTCTAAAATAAATAATAATAATAATAATGATAGCAAAAGGTTCTTTACAAGTAATCTGATCCAGGCATTATGTGGAGCCTTAAAGGGGTTGTCTCACTAAATTGAATTATCACACCTCAGTCCTGTTTTCTCAGTTTTATTTTTGAATTCAGGAGCGGTTTACTGGCTACTACTGGCCTGCAGTGACAAGCTGCTGAGGACACCAGGTCTGTAGCTATAATAACCTGCGCTGGCAGCCTATTAGGAGAGATTGAACAGGTCTGTAGCTATAGTGACCAGCATTGGCTGGAGAGATTAAACAGCTCTGTAGCTATAGTGACCTGAGGAGCTGATGCAGCCCATACAAGAGGGGATATCTAGGAATAGATAGGACACTGTTAATGGACACAAATTGCAAAGTGACTTGTTTTTGTAAGATCTGTAACATAAAAAGCAATCCTTGTAGTGAGACAAACCCTTTAAGAAGATCTCTGGGTAGAATGTAAATAGCCACTCTATTACCATACTTCAGCAAAGCAATGCATTTTTATTGCAATTGTGGTATTTTACCCCACCTGAATATACCTTCCTAAGGGCTTCTTCACTCTTTGGCACAGGGCCACGTGGGAATACATAATAATACTTCTTTACCACCATCAAAACTTGTATTATAGCCTAGAGCTGAAATCACAGTTCTGAAGGCCATTGAGTTCCTTGCTGGCTCAATGGCTGCCTATGGGAAGTATAGTCTTTATGCCAGGCAAGCTATAATAATCTGAAGAAAAAACAATTGTCCTAGAAGGCAGTGATAGGTTTAGCCAATTGAGAGTGATCAAACACCCTATCTGAACCAGTACAGCAGTGGAAGTAATTTAGAAGCAGCTGCAGACTGCTATCGCTCATATAATGAAACACAAGTGAAACAATCTGTGCCCAGAGCACAACAGAACTAACCCTTTATTAGCAGATCACATCCTTTTATACATACTGAGAATCGCTCACATCTTCATAGAGTAAGATAATGTGTAACTATGCCTTATCACTTTGGGTAGAACAAGTTAAAACCAGTGTCTTGTTGTCCGAATTGCTGTCCTGAAGACTGCAAATAAACACATTGTTCAGGTTTCCTTGAAGATGGTAAATACACACATTGTCCATTTCAGCAAAATTTCAGAGTTAGCTCTTTCCTGACTCCATCCTTCACAGCAGTTCAGCAATTCACATTGTATTATTGAGCTCAGCTAATCTACTATAACGGCAAATTTAGAAATTGGAGCAGAAGCCAAAGTTTAAAACCTCTTTTTTCACTTGAAGTCAGCCTGTAAAGTATGAATTGCCCCTGTCTCTGTATTATAGAGGAGATCTCCAGCATCCATGTATCCTAGTAAGGACAACCTTTGTATACACACACATTAATAATATAAATATTATATATATATATATATAATATATATATATATATATATATAAATATATATAATATAAATATATATAATATATATATATTTAATATATATATATATATATATATAACACACACACACACACGTCCATGGGTTGTAGTAGCTCACTAAGCCTGCTGATAATAAGAAGGCACATTTGTTCTGGAATGTAATAAAAAAAAACTTATGACGCAAATCAAGCCACACTTATCAGGTATACAAATACACTCTGCAGCTTACAGTAAAACTGTCACTGAGGTCGCTGCAGTTATTGCTCGTTCTTGCTGATTTTCCCACCTGTCAGAAAAGCTCTGTGATAATTCCCTCAGTGACATTACTACTTTCAGTTTGGTTCACACCACAGGTCTTTTTTTTAAAAACTATCTATAGGGAACAACAGGACAAATGTAGTCACCTTTGAACTATGTTTGCTCTATTTTCCGAACACATGTGCCAGATGCATTAGGGAAGTAGAGCAGATCTAGTCACTTAGGATTATGTTTGTTCTTTTGTTCCCTATGGATCACAGTATCCATTGGGATAGTTTTTTTCAGGTATCTAAATGGATACCCGTGATGGAGGTCCCACAAGGGATAGAAACATAGTGTGAACCCAACCTTATAGCAATAGACAATGTTAGGGGGTGTTTAGACATGCATGCTAAATATCTCCTTATGATGTTTAAAGGGAATGTGTCATCAAAAATTACTTATTGTGTAACTCACATTTTTATGTTAAGCACACTTTTTAAGAATTTTTGGTTATATATTTTTTAAATTTTCCATATCACTTTCAATATTTTTTAATAATTCTTAAGTCCTGCAGTTTTCACTTTGGCCACTAAGCCTAATAATCGTGTGACACTTCCTGTTCTGTACAGAAAGATTCTCAGTTGTCTGCGCATTATCAGCACAAAGAGGGTCAAACTGAAAGGAAACACCAGTGTGAATAGATAACACAGGATCCACCAGTCACAAGAGGAGATAGTCACAGTTCCCCCTTTCACCTCCCTGCACAGTGACTTCTTCCCAGGTCACAGAGCATGACTAGAAATCTCTCCTATAGAAGTTAATGGGACTCAGTCAGTCTTAAGTCTCCTATGTGCATGAAGCTACTGTAAAATTACTCTTGATTGCTGTTAAAGCAGTGCAAACAAGGCCTAGCGGCCAAAGTGAAAACTGCAAGACTTAAGAATTATTAAAAAATATTGAAAGGGATATGAAAAATAAAAAAAACAACCAAAAATTCCTAAAAAATGTGTTTAACATAAAAATTGGACTTAAACAATGACTCATTTTTTTTAAGACACATTCCCTTTAATATATTGCTTGCATAGGTTTTAACGCCTGCTGAATGCTGCTGGGTGTTTTGTCGAAACGTTTGTTTTTTGTACAGCTTGCACCAGTATTACTGTTTCACTTGGGTGTAAATGTTGGCTAATTTGTGTCCTTATTTTTCCATATGATGGATGTTATACAGTGGCATCCATCACCCAAAGTGACCCACTGAACAAACTGTATACCATGAAGTAGACGGTCCATTAGCAGTAAGTGTCTCTTTTATGTCTCCCAACCACTAAAAGCGGCCAAGGCATGCATTTAATGGATTCATGTCATTGACAGTGGCACCTGTCACCCATCAAGTCCGGTTTTAAAAATCATTTATGTTTAATTTATTAATAATTTTACAGGACTCCCAGAGGTTGAAAAACGTTTACTACTATGCTATTGCAACCCTCCTTTTTTGTGGTATACCAGTCTCATTGAGGCCAAAACGACACGTTTTTGGCCATTTGTCGGCTGTTTTTCCAAATGGACACTGTCAGCTTAAAGTGGTTGTCTCACTACAAGGATTGCTTTTTATGTTAAAGATCTTGCAATAACAAGTCACTTTGCAATGTATGTTAATTAACAGTGTCCTACCTATTCCAAGATATCCCCTTTTGTATGGGCTGCATCAGCTCCTCAGGTCGCTATAGCTACAGACCTGTTTAATCTATCCTGATAGGCTGGCAGTGCTGGGCGCTATAGCTACAGACCTGGCTTCTACTGCGGGCTAGTAGAAGCCAGTAAACATGCCCCTGAATTTAAACTGAAACCAAGAAAACAGAACTGAGGTAAGATGAATCAGTGTAGTGAGACAACCCCTTTAACTATACACTCTATTGGCTATTTCACCACATAGACTTTAAACACATCCATATGGTTTAATAGCCAACAGCAGCCAAAAACGTGTCCTTTCGGGCATCAGGAAAGCACTAATGTGATGTGAACACCCCCTTAGAGCATGAATGTCTAACTCATTTTCACCAAGGGCCACATCCGCATTATGGTTGCCCTCAAAGGATCGTTGCAGAGTAAATAGAGTGCCTGGATAGGGCTATCAGAGCTGTGCCACCGTCTGTGAGGGGTTGAACAAAGTGGAGTAGAGGTGCACTCTAGAGCTCCAAATCCAGGATGGCGCCCACTCCCTATGTTGGCACCACTGATACTGACTGAAATGGTGGAGAGATGGTCCTTCTAGGTCTGGACCTTGTCCAACCCTGTTCACTATGTACAGCTGTGCCAAATAAAATGGCATGGAGGCTTTATTCGGATTAATTGAATTTGTCACATGTGCCTTAGAGTAATAAAATATCGTGCAGAGGAAACCAGCAGGCTAGAGGAAGTAAGTGTACTGAACTACAACAAATAGTTAATACAGACATCTCAAAAGAGGAAGTGTAATGTTCAGCGATGCATAGTTCAGAGGTTATATGATTACAGTTAGAAGAGGTTTTATATTCTGGGCTGATACAGAAACAGTGCTGAGTCAATTATTGAGTAATTAGTGGTTCACTGGGAAAAAACTTAAGAGGGTTTACATGCACATTAGGGCTACAAGTATGGGGACCTTTATAATTAGTACTTTCAAAATTTCAGCTTACTTTTTGTTAAAAAGCAAACGAAGGCAAGCATACCCACTAGGGGGATTCATCAAAGGAGAAGTATGTTACGGTGAAGACATGTGACCATGCACAACTGCTGTATACGAAATCTAAAAATGATCCTTAAAACCAGTATTTATACTATATTTGCCCCCCTAAAAATTATGTCAAACCCCATTTTCTTATTTCCCTTCGGACCACTATACAGATCGGGAAAAAAATTTTAAGCGACCCCGCCCAGTTTTCTAAAAATCACCTCTCTGATGCTGACACCCTTTCCCTTTCCGGGTTTTCAGTTGAATTCCAAACCCAAAAGTCCCCCTCATTCTACTTAATTGCTTCTGATTGGGGATCACCTAAACCCAAATCTTATTTAAGAAGGGAAAGTATAAAAACACTGCTTGGTCTTCCAATCCCCTTGCTATAGGACAAACTTGATGATAAAAAAGGCTGGAATTGGCCAAAAAGGAAATTTTTAAAGAAAAAAATTTCTTTTACCAAGCAAAGGATTGAAAAGAAAAGACTTCCCCGACTTAAAAAAAATTGCTTTTTGTTTCTAAAAAATCTGAAAATTGGGTTTTCTTTGGGATTATTTGAGGTCGACCACTCTTTTTTTTTTATTTTTTTGAAAATTTCTCATTTTTCGCCCAAAAAAATAAAAAATTTTTGCTAGAAATTTTGGGGAAAAAAGCTTTCAGTAGTTTATAATAAAATAACAATGTACATTTTTTCAAAAATACATAATTGAAGGAAAAATCAGGAAACTGAATTTTTTCCGACGTAGACGCAATATAATTTCTTATTTGCATGCGAGCCCAAAAATTACCCCACCAAAGAGACAACGCATATCCAGATAAAACAAAAGCACAAATGTCCACTTTATAAATCACAAGGAGTGAAATACCGTATATTATAAAAAAAAAGATATTGTGGTACAAAACATACTAAGAGCTTGTCCCCATGGCATGATATTTTGGTTGGTTTTTCAGATGGTGTGCGGTTTTTGAAAAGTTTTAAAAAAAACCGCATGCAACCCCCCTCCCCATTGCTTAATAGAAAATCCATGCAGCATCCCCCGCACGGTTTTCCCCCTTGGAGGTTTTTACATCGCCCCCCATAACGAAAAACTTAGACAGTTCATTTTTCCCCCAGTTTTCGGGCGAACTGAACAGTGAAAGTGCGGGGGACGGCTTGAATCCGTAAACTGTGGACAAAAGCCGTCCCCCTGCCTGACGAAAAAACACAAAATAATGGTCGGAAAAAGAAAAAAAGACCAGTTTTTTTGGGCTTTGCCCCCAAAAAAACACCCTAAAGGGGAAATAAAACCAAATCTGCATATCACCTT